>CAIGRP010073197.1:0-13292 GCA_903798385.1 Fraxinus cuspidata | reverse complement strand
TCCTTTAATAATATCAATGACCTCAGCTACTTTAAAAAAAAAGTAATAGTAGTTCAAAAATATTACGCAATCATTCATTCGATACATAAGATGTGCAACGCACGTATTTATTACTAGTTGTAATAAATGTGCGTTCATATTCGAACTAAATTCAGCACTCCCAAGAAATTCTTAGTTTATTCTACTCCACAAGTGTTGTCAAAAAATTTACCTAGTTTTGTATGTCAATGCAACTCAAACACTCATAATTATTGGCTTACTAATCTGTAACTTAAATTATAGGTGCTAATTCATGTCCTTCTATTACTCTGTCAATTACACTTTTAACCTTGATCTTCTCTGTCAGACTATAAAAAAAGCCTTGCTACTTTTACCAAGACAGAGCCACTAAAACCCATTGGAGTTGTCCATAGGCCATCCTAAATACAATGCACTCTTTAACAAGGGAAGCCTAAAATCTTTAAGAATGCTTATATCTACACTTGATAAGGTCACGTGTTTTCGCCTACTCCCGTCCCCTGTACACCCTCCCCACCTACAAACAAGAAAGTGAAAAATTAGACGCAGCTTGAGTAATATAATAAGATGCAACCTTGCTTATTCCTTTCTAACATGAAAACTTATAGTGCATGTTTGGTATACAAAATGGGACTGTATAATGAGCAAGATTTTACTTCTTCTTCCATAATACTATCCGGTGATATCCAATCTTCTGTACCAACAAGTTAATAGTGGTGTAGATTTTAGAAGCCAAATCGTAAGCAACATTGGGATTGCTGGACACTGAAAGGGAAGCCAAGTTGATCGAGGGGTTGGTCTTGCCTGTAGAGGATCAAGCCATGAATAGAAATCTTCTCTGAATCTCTTACTGCTGAACTTACCCATTTATTGAGGGAAATATTTAAAAATTAAGATATATTTATGTGCAAATTGCATATCATGTTAATCTGTGTAAAACAAGGGATGCGTTCTATCAACTAGAAGATAATAAGTCATTTTGAGTAAGTTTGGTATTTTGGACTGCACAATGACGAAGAAATATTTCACATATTTTGCTTCTTTGATTATGTTCGTCCCTGTGCAATTCAAAATTATCTTAATGAGCATGTTTGGTAGAGAGGATTATATAGAACTCAAGTGTATTAACAAAGGAAATGAAGTTTAAATCTTGTTCATTACTGACCTGACCAGTCCGGTCCACTACTGGGTATGCACTTTATGATGCTTGGTATTCGAATGTTCATGAGGTTCAATGAGGTCACATGATTTGATTGTTGCTTAAGAATTCAACGTACTTTACCTTTATTTCATAATTTGAGTACTGAATTCTCTATTCTCATACAGAAACGAAGTATTCTTTGATGGCACGACAAGATGAAACAGAAATAACCAGCAATGACACTATAAATGTGAGAAGTGAAAGCAGGACTCAACATCCTACTAACAATGGTGTTGCAAAAATTACTGCCATGCCACTCATGACATCTCCAATGGCTACTGCAGTATCTCCATATAATGACGGTCCCAATTTGATACCATCATCCCCTTCTGAATATGTGGGTGTAAATTCACAAACTGAAAAAGAGGTTTAAAGAGTTGAAGGTCCTAAACATGCTGCTGTATCTCTGTAATATCTTGCCATTATTGATTAGGCTTTTCTTGGGTGCAGTGGTGAAATTACATTCCATTTTTTCATGTCATCAATAAATTAATTTAAAATCTTTTTTTTTTCCAGCTCTGTGCTAGTTCAAGGTAGTTTGTTGAGAGTCTAGATGGCTTGGATTGAGGTCTCCACATGGGCTGATTTTATTGATGCGGCGCATCCAAGTAATATTTAATCACTACAATATAACGGCGGTGTTGAAGTGGGTTGGGTTGGATAGACAGATGGTGACTAGCTCGACATTTGGCACTGGATTGGAGCTGGCCCACCTTTGAAGGCAAGCTGTGTCTAGCTCGTAGTCTGAGCCAGCAGGGGCAAGAAAAAAATAGTTCGAACAGCTCTGGGAAATGGTTTAGGCTCAACTTGACCCAGCTCGAGATGGACCTCCAACAAAAGTGGTGAACTATACTTGGCTTGGCCCACCACAAATCCCATGCCGACTCAGGCTCATCTACTCGGGCCAAGCTAGCTCGTTGACACCTCTACGAGAGCATGAAAACTTATCTCACTAGATCATATTTGGCTTCGCTTATTGCTAAAAAATAAGCTAACTTTTTTCGTATTTTCCTGTAATAAAAATCAACTTTACAATTCTCTGTTGAAAAATTGCATTTAAGCTTACCCTTCAACATCACAGCCTCTACCACCCAATAAAACAACAAAAAGGAAGAAAGAAAATGAAAATCAGATTACAAGATAAGCAATACACGGTTACATTACATGAATCGAATAGCAGGATTGAAGGAATTGGTAGCGTTGGAGTCGGAGTCAGAGTCCTATGTGATTGTAGACTATTAATGAACTTTATACAATCTGCAACAGCTTCACAATATTGAGGATCATGTACTTCGTAGCAAGGCATTTGTGCATTTGTGGAAGATCGAGTATCATGTTGAGCTTTAGAGAGAGCAGAAAATATGATCAACTGAAAAACTGCCTCTCGAAAACGATCAAGGAAAAACATAGGCGATAACTGATTGCTTTTTCTTGTGTAGCTACTACCTCTGAACCTGGGCATGAAAAAAGAGCTCCTTCTGCCTTTGGATTCCTCCGTATTTGCTCAGGGCTGTTGGTTCAAGGTTCTCTATGGGAATTGAGAAGAATCTATGACAAAGCAAAGCACAAGATATAAAGTAATTATTGCTACGGGAGTTTTTTGTTATCTCTATTAAATATTTTTGGTACATGGTTGGGACCATGAAAGTGAAAACAGAAGATAAATTTTTGTCAAAATAGTTTGCTTGAAACGAGGGACTCATTTGTAGTCAATACTGAACAAATATGAGTTTTTTTGTGGGAGTCTTGCATTGTGGGATGATAGCTAAACGAAGATGTTTTTTTCTAACAATGGATTGAATTAATTCTTAGGATCGCATGTTCCTGAAAACAAGTACTAGGAAGAAGCTACTACTGCCAGATAATTCCCCCTTATATGCTGGATAACATGGACAAAATATAAACTTTGTGGTTTAGCTAAATGTCCAAATATTAACTTTATGGTTTAGCTAAATGACCGTTTCTGCATTGTTGAACCGCTTTATCAAAAAGTTTAAGTTTATAGGGAGGACTATACGTATATTATTTAATTTAAAATAGGGCTGCCCTTTACCTCTATTGTGGAATACACGTATTAATGAGAACATCTATATCTTTGTTCTAGTTATTATGAACTTTTATTTAGGGAAGATTTCATAACTAAGAGGTTAAGTTTCACAAATTTCAAATTTAAGAGATTAAGGTTTAAAATTGCAAATCTCAGACTTTTTTAAATTTTATTTATAAATAAATAAATTAAACATATATTTTATCAATTAAATATATTAAGGTCACAATTCCATATAATTTGACCACAAATTTCGTATAATTAGTCACAAATCACAATTTTCACAAATTATTTTACGGTCACAATTCAAAAATTTTAGATGTCACAATTTGTTCATCGATCACAAATCAAAAATTTATACCATCGGTCACAAATCTATCAAATTAATAAGTCACATATTATTCATTGGTTACAAATCACAAATTTTATGTCAAATTATTTTACTGTCAAAATTCAAAAATTTTATAAGCCACAATTTGTTCATCGATCATAAATAAAAAATTTATACGTCACAATTTATTTATCGATCACAAATCACAAGTATTATAAGTCACAACTTATTAGACAGTTACAAATTATCAATATCTGTCACATATTAACAATTTTTTAGGTCACATATTATTTTTTGGTCACAAATTATCGATTTTTAAGATCACATTTTAATGTTAGTCCCAAATGAACCAAATAATTGGTCACATACACCAAAACACCCCACCCCCAATTCCAATCCACCACCAATACTTGGTCACAAATCAACCAAATAATTGGTCACAGACACTATCCCAACCCATCGCCGCCGTCACTAGATCCAATACACTCCCAACAAAAATCATCACAACCACCCCTGCCATCGCTGCCATCAGTCGCCACCGCCGCCGCCAACACCACCATCACCACACCACACCACACCGCACCGCACCAGCAACACCACCGCACATACCACCGGTCACCACCGTTACTACCGCCAAAACAACACCACATACCACCACCGCACCCAACCACTGGTCACCACAGCCACCGCCACCCCCATTGCCACGACCTCCACTTGCACCACCAACAAAACCTCAACAACTTATCGCTACGCTCACCGCCGCCACCACCATGTTCATCACCGCCATATCCACCATCACCCCCAGCAACCAAAACCCCAAACAACACCAAAACCAACCCAAACCACCACCACCACAAACAGCATCAACACCCCTACCGCATCCCCAAGCAGATTCATCATCATTGCCAAAATCTCACCACCGCAGCACCTCATCACCGTCACGTCGATGACATGAAAACCATTGCAAGCATATTTGATCAAAGCCGGAGTTGACATCACCATTGTTGAAAATCACCCGCCGCTCTTAGATCTTCTCACACGAGATGCAGTCGTCGTCGACTCTGCATGTTTCCGACGGTGTAAAAGAATAAAAGAGAGAAGGGAGACAGATGTAGAGAGAGAGGAGGGAAGGGAAAATAATTAGGGTTTGGGTGGATGGGGTGGATATATAGATTAATTTAGTTTTAAAATATTATTATTAATATTCAAATGTTTAATTATGATCTAATTTTTGTATAAATAAAGTTTATATCTGAAATTTGAAATGTTAACTTGAAAATGCTGGTGCCACACTTTTATTTATGATTTAGTAATTGGGTTTGTATTAATGGCTGACCCAAGCCCTTGACTTTAGGTTTGTTGTTTTTTTTTATTTATATAGGTTGTAATTGAACTTGGAAGGCAGGTGGTGAATGAAGTGAATTGTTTCCCACGTTTCCATTCTCATGTCTTCTCTCTTTCCTACTTTCTTTCCAGTTTCTCCCCCATTCTTCTACTACTTCTACTCGTCTCCCCGTTTCTTCAATTGATACTATATCAAATTTGGTATCAAAATTAAAACTTGATTTTCCTTCATCAAAATGTTGTTCAACTCAGTCGACAACCGATTTTCGTTACAGATGACCATCACCACAATACATACACCTCCCCATTCCCACTTGATTGACATCACAATCGGCCAAACCTATTTACCAATTAACCTCTGCAACAACTTACATCAACAACCCAAAACTTGTACCTAGCAATAACCGCCTTTTCTACAACTGCCAACCCCCATTTCTTACTGCCTGCTTTTTCTTCTGTTTATTTTTTGCTGCTTATAAGTTCTCTACTGTAATTCCAATTCATCATACAACACATATCCTTTTATTTTGGTGAAAAATCCCCTTAGATGGCCCAAAACTTTGCGGAATACAACTTTTTCCTTGCGAGATGCATCATTTTCTTAATAAAACCTTGTAAAATGACAAATATACCTCATCTTTAAATAAAACAAAAATAAAAAAAATAAAAAATTAATTGTAACCACAACTAGGGTTGAACAAAATTCCTGAACCGATTAGTTCTTTTTAACTTAAATACTCGAAAAATGTATCAAAATCGAAAATCGACGGGTTTGGTTCGACTCTCTGTTCTTTATTAAGAATTGAAAAATCGAATAAGAATCGAATCTCCTTAATTTTTTAAGATTTTATATAATAAACAAGCCAAATTATTTTAATTTTCCCTGTTTCATTTGCTAACTAATTAATGAAGTCCAAAAATATCATTTTTCTATTTCATTTGCCAACTATTCCCTCCGTCCCATTTATACGGGCTGATTCTATTTTTATATGAATCAAGAAATTTTATTTAATGTTATTGAAAAAACAATTTTTGCAAATAATTTTTCTAATTTACCTTTATTTGTAATTTTATACATTGATGAATTGACCTTATTAGAAAACTTTTTATTTGTATATTTTCAAATTGAACTACGTTATTTTGTAAGTGTTAATATAGTGTTGTTGTAAGATCTAAAATTGAACATGCCATTAATTAGATTAATGTAGTGTTATTTTAAATTTTTAAAAATTTAATTATGGTATGGGACCAAATGGAACCGAACCGAACCGATCCGATATGCTTTCATAACTAAATTTAGACCCGACGGCTTCACTTACTAAATACCCAAAAATTCTTGTTTGGTTAGCTCGAATCGACCAAAATTCGACAAACGGGCCTGTTTCTTTTTTCATTCCAAATTTTACATGGAAACCACTTTCTTTCATGATTTTTGACCTAATTTCATCTCTATATATACAAAACATGGGAAGCCAACATCAACCACCTCTCATATACATCTCATACTACAATATTCCATCAATTTTCATTATAAAAGAAGAGTAAAATCGTATATCGTGAGAAAATTTCAAAGGCGAAGTTCAAGAATTCGTCAATTGGAGATTAAACGTAGAATTTGTAGAGTAAAGAAGCAAAACAATTATTGAAGATTTATCAAGATTGCTTTGAAAAATTCAAGAATATCAAGATTCATATTCCTTCATTCATTAATTTACAATTCCGGATGAGTTATTTAATTAATAGGAAGAGATAAACCCTTATTATGATATTTTTGGTTTTAATAAAATAGCTCGACTTTAATTTGTTTTTAAATTTTTTGATATTTATTATCGTTTTCATACTTTTCAATTAATTGACTACTAGTTAAATTGTTTGTGAATTTTGTTGTTATTGAGAGAGAGAGATGATCATTAACACAAAATAATAAACATTGTAAATTCGATGAGGGGTAGAGATATACTGCTATAATTTACATGGTATCTATATGTGTTCTAGCACGTTTAGTACTTTTATTTTTTTTCATGTTCCCATCTTTCATAGAGATATAGGAAGGTCATGTGTATGAATAAATTTAATTGTTATCGAAAGAGACTTTTAATTAAAATAGGAACATTAACCAACAAGAATCATTTCAAATTTTCATTTTAAATTGTTGAACTAAAATGAATTGATAAGGGGGATTCAACATCTCAACAATACTTCTCACTTATTTGAAAACCAATTTTACTTGCTTCACTTAGTTAAAAAGTTATAAATTAGCATAGATAAAATCAATTTACTTTTGATATTCGACTAAGGATATTATTAACTTTAACTAGACCAAACATGTAGTTCTCGTGGATTTGACGCTCTATTTATCATTTTATTACTTGATTACGATACCATGCACTTGTAGGATTTCAAAAGGTCAAGTTTTGTCACAGCTGCCATGGACTATAGTATTTTATAAGTTTTAGTTAATTATAGATTTAATCTGAATTTTACTGCTTTTGTAGTTTAGTGTATTGTATTAGAAAAAATTCACAGTATTTCTTAAATTTTTATGACTTATATACAAAGTTCGAGATACGATGATCTTGCTCAATTTAACCAGAAAATCAAATGAACATTCAGGTTTCAAAGAAAAGAACAATTGGAAGTACAACAAAAACAGAAAGAGGAAAACATAACAGAGGGCAGAACCTCCTAATATGGTTGTAGTTGATGAAAACATAAGGTTAATGGGAAGTACATGATTTCACTGGTTGTGGAAAGTCAATTTAGCATAGTGATAATTGTATTTTATACACTTATTTGGAGCCTAAAATAGTGATATTTGATATTTATTTTGACATAATATATCCTAAATCATTTTATTTTATGTTATGTTATATAGTTAAAACTCAATAGTGGAATGGAGAATTGAAAGAAATAAGCAAAAATGGTAAAAAAGAAAATGACGAAATCCGAAGTTTGAAGACCAAATTGTAAATATCCAATAGTTGTTCAGACCACAAGACGACACTTTGAAAATTGTTAGGAGACAATCGGATGCCATTAGAAGTCAAAAAGGAATGGAAATTTCCAATTGCACAAGTTATATTTCAGAATTTTAGCCAAAAATTGAGACCCAGTTTTGGCATAATAAAAGTTCGAATTGGAAAAAATATACTTCTAGAAAATTTGTAGATCTTTGCGTTATATTTCCAACTAACTCTGAATTACCTCAATCGGATATCAGGAGAGAAAGTTATGACCAAAATACTGACTGCTATGCAGAGACAAAAATATGCGGCGCGAAGGCAACTTTCCTTATTCAATTGGAACTCTTTTAGAAACCGATTTGGACGTGATTTTCAACAAATTTTATACTACTACAAATATTGAAAACCTTTCATATACATCTCATACCACAATATGCCATCAATTTTTATCATAAAATAGGGCAAAATCATATATTGTGAGAAGATTTAAAAGAAAAAGTTCAAGAACTCATTAATTGGAGATTAAACTTGTAATTTGTGGGCAAAGAAGTGAAAGAATTATTGAAGATTTATCAAGATGACTTTCAGAAAATTCAGGAACATCAAAATTCATCTTTCATTCATTAATTCAAAATTATGGGTGATGTTTTATACATTTAACATTATTTCTTGTAATTCCAATATGTTAGGTTAGTTTTATACATTGTTAGGATGTTGAACCATTGTTATGATATTTTTAACTTTTATTTAATTATTTTGACTTTAATTTAGTTTGATTTGTAGATGTTTATTATCTTTTTTATCGTTTTTTCAATTTCTTGATCACCAATTGAATTGTTAGTGGATTTTCTTGTCATCGAAAGAAATAATAAGGTTTAAGCACAAAATAATAGATATTGTAAGGTTCGATAGAGGATATATATATATATGATTTCAATAAGTGTTCTAACACTTGTTAGTGCATTTATCTTGTTTGTATCTTTCATCGAAAGATATAAGGGTTAGTATAGAAAAATCACAACAACTTGATTGCTATTCGATTAAAGTTGTAATTAATTTTAACTTGTTCAAACATAAAGTTCTCGTGGGGTTCAACACCCTATTTATCATTATATTATTTGATCACAATCTCGTGCACTCGCAGGTTTTCAAAGGGTCGCATAGTATATCTTGCATTTGGTAAGGCAAACTTCCACTTGAGGACTAATGTAATCAACATATTCTAGAATGTGCTACAATTATTTGGGAGAGCTAAGAGAATCCCAACACTCATATATCAAGATTTCTGGACACGTGTGCAACTATCGAGTATCCAGGGGTGTCTAGTGAAACAATTAGACTGAGGCTTTTTCCATGCACATTGAGAGATTCAGCAAGGGAATGATTAGATACTTTCCCACTTCAAAGCATCTTGGAATAGGTTAAGTCTGGAAGTCTCTAAGCAAATATTTCCCATTTTAGAAAATTGCAAAGTTGAGGGATGAGATAACTACATTCCAACAATTGGACTCATAATATCATTCAGAAGCTTGGGAATGATACAAGAGTTTGTTCCACCAATGCCCACAACATAGATTGCATAAGTGGTTTCAGGTACAATACTTCTACATTAGTTTGAATCCGAAGCAGGGCTAAGGTAGACTCTGTGTGCGATAGTTCTATCACAAAAAGAACCATATATTATGTCTACCAAATCATGGAGGATTTGGCATTCATCAGTGAACTTTGGCCTACTGAAAGGATGAGTGGAAAGAAAGTTGGTAGGGTATTCGAAGTTGATTATTTGACAGCAATATCAGCACAGTTGATATCATGGCACATAAGGTAGATCAGATGAATGCATCCCAAGTAGTGGGACCGAAATGTAAGCATTGTGGAGGGAATCATGAGAGTGTTGATTGAGGGAATCATTTTACTCAGACAGTGGAGGATGTAAATTATATCCAGAATTTTCAAAAATAACAACACAATCAAAATCCTAACACTTACTACCTAGGCTATAGAAATCAACCAAGTTTTCAATGGAACAACAATCAGGGAGCCCAGACCTCACCCCAGCAGACCGCACCACCGAGTTTTCAATAGAATGTAAAGAAGTCTTCATTATAATATCTTGTGACTAAATTGGCTGAGATATTTACCCAACACATGCAAAGAACAGATAAAAGCTTGCAAGTTCAGGGAGCTACCATCAAGAATTTAGAAAATCAGATGGGACATATAGTTAAGGCACTTTCAGAGAGACTATCAAGAGCATTACCCAATGACACTAAAACAAATCCTAAGGAGCATTGCAAGGTTATAACTACCCGTAGTGGAGTTCAACTACGAGAGATCAATGTAAAAAGACAAGTCACTACACAAGAAAAGGTATTGACCTATGATTAATTTGAAACCTCAAAGTTTTGATTATAACAAACAAGTTGGTCTTATTTACTAACGATTTGAATTCAAGTGATTATAATCTTTCAAATGCGTACAAAGGAAAATTGATCAATGGTCGTCAAAAGATCAAAAGCTATCATCAGAAATCAAACTCTTGAAGAAAGTCAAGATCAAAGCCACATTCAAGATATTAAAAGCCAAGCTTCGGAGCAAGATCAAATACTTGTGTTTCCTAGTTAAGAATGTAAAGGTACTAACATCTTGATATATGACATAAATGGAAATAGCTCAAAACCGTTCCACGCATTAAAAACAACTCGGTGCATTAAAAAACGATTCGAATACGATGATTTGATCAAGTGAAAAATGAATTTTAAAAATAAATCTTGAATTTGTAAAATATTTTTATCTTGAAAAGTTTGTGGAAAATGCTCTCCAAAATATCATATTTTTTAAAACTCTCAAAGTAAAACAAATGACGCGAAAAGATGATCGCTAAATTGTCGCAGCGGTCGACCGAAAAACTCCAACGATCCAAAATTTGACCGTTCTGACCTCTGACTTTTCCTGCAGAAACGGTCATATTGGTCATCCAAAATTGGCGGTCGACCGGACCGGTCATCCGGTTTGACAGAAAATTTGGAGTTTTTTGTTTCTATAAATACCAACTCACTTGTTATTTATTACAAGAACTTAGATCATTCAATTGAGATTTTCTTGAGCTAAAGTTGCATTAATTTCTCATCTTATAATCATTATTGTTTTGAAAAACTTTTGATTGATCTTAACTTTGAAAATCATTTCATTCATAAAAGTTTTTCAGATCTAACCATTGAATTTTATTCATTGCTATTTATTAAAGTGTTAGCCTACTTCTCTTCTTGTACTCAACTTTGAATTTATCATTCATTAAAAAAAGAAGATTTCACTTGTAAATTTATTTGAATTGTGGGTCATGTTGAGATCCCGAAAAGCTCAACATTGTAAAAGGATCGGTGCCCATTGTTTGTAAGTAACCGAAAGCTTTGTAAATGGTTGGATTGCACCACAAGTCAATCAACATAGTGAAATTATCATTGCACGTGCCGGAGATCTTGGTACCGAAGTATGTAGATCATTGCGTTGGATCGAACCTCCATAATTACATAATTTGCACTCTCTATCCCTTTTACTTATTGATTCCATATTCGTACTTGCTATTTAAATTTATCTATCTTGTTATACGTGCTTGATCTTAAGTCCCCTCTTGGTTAGCTATTCTTGGGCTCTCAATTGGTATCAGAGCGAGGTACTCATTTTTAAAGATTTCACAATCTTGAGTAATGACTAACCCAATGTTTCAAAATCATGAGGGGCATTCCACAAATGAACATCCCTTCTTTGATGGCACACACTATAATTATTGGAAACCTAAGATGATGATTTATATTCAATCAATTGATAATAACATTTGGGAGTTGTCGACTATGGTCCTTATAAGCCTACCAAGACCATTAAAATAGACGATCAACCAGATCAAACTATCCTGAAATCTAGAGAGAGTACGATGAAGAAGACACAAGAAAATTATCCTTAAATGTCAAAGCTAAGAATTTACTCTATTGTTCATTAGATAAAAATGAATTTAATCGCATTAGTACTTGTGAATCCGTAAATGATATTTGGCAAGCACTTGAAGTTACTCATGTTGGCACTAGTAAATTTAAAGAAACAAAAATTAATATGNTACTTGTGAATCCGTAAATGATATTTGGCAAGCACTTGAAGTTACTCATGTTGGCACTAGTAAATTTAAAGAAACAAAAATTAATATGTTAGTCAAGGAATTTGAAAATTTCTTTATGAAATAAGATGAATCTATTGTTGATATGATTACTCGTTTTACCGACTTTGTAAATGGCCTAAAAGGATTCGATCGCAAATTTACTAATGGTGAACTTGTGAGCAAAATGATTAGGTCGCTTTCGGAGGAATGGAGCCCTTTAAGGATGTTGATAGAGAACACCAAGGATGTGAACACATGTCCTTTGGAAGAGCTCTATGGAACCTTGATGACCTATGAGCTTAACAATACCGAAATCAAGGAGAAAACAAAAAAGAGCAAAAAAGAATCAAAGGTGGCTCCTAAGTGCCAAATTGCTTTAAAATTGGCAATTGATGAAGGGACAACAAGTAACAATATGAGTGACGAAAAACTCGATGATTTAGTTCTTCTTATCAAGAAATGGAGAGGGTTTCGAAACAATCGAAAATTTCAAAAGAAATAAGACAAGAATGAAGAAAGAAGCAAGAAAATCATTTGCTATGTTTATGACAAACCCGGCCACAAAAGAATCGAGTGTCCAAATAAAAAGAAAAATTTCAAGAAAAAGGCATTTCAAGCTACATGGGATGAAAGCGATGATGATGATCACGATGAAAATGAAAGTCAAGAAGATATAGCCAACTTGTGCTTTATGGCAATCAGTGATGAGGTAAAATCTATTGACCAATTTTCATATGACGATTTATCTTTCTCCTATGATGAGATTTTAGAAGAATTTGAAAATTTAGCTCTTAGTCATACTTTTTTTTGAAAAGAAACATAATTTACTAAAAAATGAGATGGAGAAAGTTTTAGAGACTAGAAAGGAAAGTAAAGAGTATGATTTATTATTCAAAGAAAATTGTTATTTGAAGGAAAAAGTCGAAGATCTAACAAAAATATTTATAAATTCACTCAAGGGAAAAAGAATTTTGACTTAATACTTGGTAATCAAAAATGTGTTTTTGATAAAGGAGGCATTGGATATAAACAATTTTTGAAACAAAAATCTCTTAAGAATCTATTTGTCAAAGCATCAAATTCAATTCCCTGAATAATTACTTGTAGCTTTTGTAATAAAAAAGGACATGTGGCCTACAATTGTCTAATAAACATGAAGATACAATTGATAACAAGTGGACTTGAGAATTCACTAAAACTAACTGCCAATGACTCAAACTTGTATGGGTACCAAAGAT
>CAIGRP010073182.1:0-42694 GCA_903798385.1 Fraxinus cuspidata | reverse complement strand
ATTAAGAATTTCCCTTTCGGGGAAGAAAAGGAAATTAGAACATTATATATATATATATATATATATATATATATTCAATATTTCTCTTTCATTTTTCCTTCTATGAACATTAAAGTTATAACTAAAATTTATTTTTCTATTTACATTACTTTCTATTTTTCTTTTTCTCTCTCTTATTGTTTATTTATATTTTATATGAAAGAATTAAATTTTATTCTTATAACTTTTGTTTTTCCTTTTTCATTCATTTTTCTGAAAAATATTTATTTTTAATTAAATTATAAAAATTTATATAGACTAATTTATAATTAAAATAAATATAAATATTTTTAATTTTTTAAAAAGTATATTATATTAATAATACTGAATATTAAATTTATTTTTTTATATGTATAATAATAAAAATTTATTTATTTAAGGTCTTATTTTATTCTTTTTAAAATATTTTTTAATTACATGGGGGAAAAATGAAGGAGAATGGGGAATTGTGAGAATCGTCACCTCGTATGTGATAATTTTATAACATTACACTAAATTCACATAAATTCTATTTTAAATAAAAGCCTTCAAAAATCTTTTGAATTCCACAAAATTCTTTAAAAGTTTTATAATGAAAGTTTATAAAAGTTTACAAAAGATTTCCATTAATTTCATACAAATCTCTAAAAAATCCATAAAATTCACATAAGTCATCACTTAACAAAAGTTCATCAAAATTTTCAGAAGTTCCAATGGAATACATCCCCCCTAAGTGTGAAGTACACAATTTCATTTAATAGAGAAAATGTACGAAATTGTATTAAAGGGACAATTTGCATAATGAAAGGTTGATCCAAGGGCGAAAAAATAAGGGTGTGTTCGAGCCACATTATTTTGAAAGAATATGTTCTGAAATAGTAGATTGAAAGAGAATGTGTGGTTGAAAAAGAATGAAAAATTATTGATGTGATGTAAAATATTATTTTATTGAAGAATGTGTGGTGGAAAATGAGTAGAAGAATGAAAATGAAAATTTTAATGTGTACGGGGCGTAGTGATAATTTGTGTCAATTACCCCAATCAAAATGTGATGGAAGTTAAAAATAAAAAATAAAATCTCTGATATGAATATAATAATTTGCTTCATGAAAATTTTAAAAAATAACTTTCAAAACAATTCCTGAAAAAATTCAAATTTAGCCTTTTCATGAAAATTCCTCAATCAAGCCTTCTGATATTTTCTTTGCTAAACTCTTCTGCAAAACTGAGTGAGAGAAATTTAATGCCGATCCAAAAAATCTACAGGGCAAAATCAACGAAGCCCAACTATCCAAAATACTCATAATAATAGCCTCCATTGCTTGCATGCGTTATTGTACCTTGCTTCATCAGCAGTTTCCACAATTGGGTTCTCTTTTGACTCTTCAAGAAGCATAAAAAACTTGGCAAAGAACCCCAAGAATCATCGAACTGGGCACGAAACTTATATTAGGGGAGTAAAATTAACTGCCCTGGAAAACACTGTGAGTCCTGCGATGGTCTGGGCCACCAAGAGTCCATTCTTAGGTGTGTCCTTGAAGAAGCTTTGTTTCTTGAAAGGTACATTTTCTAAATCTTGAATATTTGTATGGATTGAATATTGGGTCCTGATGTTTCTATCTACTTCTTACTCTGGAATTGTTAGAAAAGATTTGACCAGTAATGGTGGTTAATTTGAGAGCGTCAATCTTGTAAATTGTAATTTTAACTGTATAAATTTTACCCGTTTGAGCTTTTTATGCTGTGATACAATGTTGAGTCTCGGGATTCCATCCTAAAAGTTCAACAGGAGTATCCCTTATGCGCGTTTGATTATTGTTTTCATAATTAAGCTACGTGACAAATGAACCTTCACAGGAAGAAATCACCAGGTTTAGTTTATTGATAGTCCTTTCAGAGTTTGGGTTCACAAGGAATCTACCTCTCTGTGGTTTCTGATGAGTAATGTGTTTTCTTTTGGTGGTTGGTGAATGGAAATATATTTTTCTTCTTAAATAATGTTATTATTTTTTGGTTGTTGAAGTAATGAGAATCTTCTGAACAACTAGATTGATAATTGAATTAAAACTTAGTGATATCCATACAAAATTTGGAAAGTGTTTGTTCGTATAATATAAATTGTTGATTTTAGATGGTGTTGTTGAATATTGGGCTCAGTCTCCAACCAAAATCGACACCCAAGCAATCGACCCCAAACCTTTAAACTACTCATTTCTTTGGTTGCTATCGGTTTGCCCACTTAGCAAAGGGGAAGGTGTTTGCAGCCACAAAAGGCGGAGCCACAAAGGCTAAGGAACAATGAGAAGATAGCAAGACAAACTTCAAGCCGGAAGCACAAAGCAAAAGGAAGGCAGCCGTGTTTCTCTCTCAATTAAAGGCAAAGCACACTTCCCCCAATTGACCAAGCCGTGAAAATAGATATATATAGGATCACTTAGGGTATAGTAATGGGCCGGCCCATCAAGGAGATAATAAGCTGGCCAAATAAGCCATTCACTAAGTGAGGAACCTGGCCATGAGCAATTCTAATTAATTAGACTGCTTCTAATAGCCCCAATAGTTTTAGAGTCAGGTCATCAATCTTAGGTGTCGATTACTTATCCAACATCGGTTTTACATCATCGCCCGCATTTATTGGGTATCAAAACCCAACCGGTGTCTTTTAGGAAATAATTTTTCTCACCTTGTAGTAATGCAAGAGCTATTTTGCCACTCCATTCAATTAAAATAATCTGTATTTACAGATCCAATTTTTCAAAGGATCACTTATAATTTAGGAAACTGGTCACACACATAAAAAGAATTTGACCTTTTGTAATTATTTCATCTTTAGCTACGGACTAACAATAATCTCGAATAGGTTACTTTATTCCAGTAATTCAGTTAACGAGATCTGTTCTAGGAGCAGGACAAAAATGCATACAGATACGCCTTAAGATCATAAGCCGTCACATGTATGAAAAATGCCCTTTACTTGCTATTTACTTGAGTTTTATTTTACTTAATTGCTTTGATTTCTCCTTTTGCAGTCTCAACATGCTCTTTATGTTATTTTTATTTAACAGTAGCCCTTAAAATTTTATCTTCCTTGTTATAGGACTCTTGTGATGCCTTCTAGGATGTGCATAAATCCAATACACAATAAGAAGGGGATTCTTCATTCATCTGGAAGTATGATTTCAGAGGAAAGGTCAGTTTTCACTTTGTTGCTCACTACAGAGAGTTTATTGCTTTTCGTCGGTTGGATCCTACTGCCGCCAACAATGCCAACACTGTCCTATACACCACCTTCGCTGTGTTCGGAATCTTGGGTGGTGCAATTTACAATATTTTGGGACCACATCTCTGGTTGTTCTACTTATGTTTTGTATGCTGGATCATTCCTTTACTATAATCATTACCATCACCAGGCTTTTGCCATAGTCACTGGCGCCTTGCTCGGAATTGGTGCCGGACTTTTGTGGGAGCCGCACGGTGCGATCGTGACCTCGTATCCACCACATGATCCAAAAAGGACCTACATTTCCATCTTCTGGAGTATTTTCAATATGGGGGGTGTCATAGGTTGTTTAATTCCTTTCATACTGAATTATCATAGGGTTGATGTTGTTTCAGTGAATGATGGTGTTATGAAATTAAGGATTAGAATCTTGCTTTTGCATTTTTGATCCATTGCGTGGAAAGAAGATAAGACATGCAAATTTGATGTTTTCCATGTTACTTATCGTACTCAAAAACTACAACATAATTGTATATATAGAATTTAATAGTACCATGCTGCCAAGTGAAAGTGACCTAGGACATGAATAGTCGTTTTGAAAGTTGAGCTTTTTGATAGTATTTCAGTATTAGAACCCTCATAATTAAGATAGTCAAAAAGGAAAGGAAATAGCTGTCCATACAATTAAAAAGATTCATGTCTCGTGGTTTCCGCTCTCCATTTCAGTTCTCATCTAGTGCTTAGTTGAGTATAGCTGCAAGTAAGTGTTGCTTACGGCCCTTTGTGAATGCTTGAGCTTTGTTTGTTAGGTGGGCAGCTAACTCCTGTGCTATGGATTCTTTGTATGATCTGGACCTAATATCCAACACGGTACCTGTAATTTTGGATAATTCAAAGCAGTGGCATCACTTCCTTTCAACCAACATGAAATTGGGATCTAGAGGGGTAGCACATGTACAAGGGATCAGCCGGGCCGATCTCAAAGAGAAGAGTTTGTACTCAAATATTTTACTCATAAATCGAACTGCGAGCCATCTATCATGGCAAGTATACTAAGTTGCAGTTTCTCTACTTTCTTTTCTTCTTTTTCTGCCTTCTTGCCCTAACTCCCCCTGGGTCTACCTTGTAGTTAAAACTACTTTAGAAGATTTAATTATGCATATTTCTAGTTTAGAAGCTTCCAGCTTATTTATCTGAAGACGTGATATGACCAACGTACTTCATTTTTCGGTTCTGAGGTATTAACTTTTTGATAATACTATAATATTGTTCAATTTTATTGACCTAATTTGTATTGGTTTTGCCTGGTTCTACATTTCAATATTGAAGTTTCTTATGAAGTGTATAATCACTTTTAGGTTTTGAATCTTGATAGCTTTTGTGTAGGTGTTAACTATGATAAACATCCAGGTTCATGGAGTGCAAGGATCGAAACAACTGCAGTTCTATCATGTTGCCTTATTTATTTCTTCCTTCAATGGCTACAAAGAAGCTACGAGATGCTGCAGAAAAGGTATTAACTGCATTTAATTAAGTTTCTGTTTTGCCAGTTACCAGTGAGTTTTAGAAACTTTTAGTTTTCAGCCCTAACAATTGAATAAATCGCAAATTTGGATGAATAAGAAATGAAAGGGAAACTTTAAGCGTGTTGCGACATATTGGGAGGAAAGACCAATATTCTAAGCCTTTTGAACAGGAAAAAAAGGAACAGGAAATTAAGTGTGAGAGAGAATAAAAATAAAATAAAAAATTGTGAGAAATAATTTAGTCAAGCATGACTTTGATGAAGAAAATAGACACTCGAGGAAAGAATTGAAGGATTAATTTCTTGAACTTCTTGTCCTATTGAATTTATTTGCTTTATCATAAAATTATGTTTCACAAGGATGTGATTCATGTGAAATGTGTTTTCTTTTCTGCTAAGCAATCAGTTATGAGTATTCATTTCAACAGATCAAGGCACTTCTTGGTGATTATGATGCTGTCCATGGTCTTCGAGGTGATAAACTGAAAACTAGGAAGGACAGATTTGAGGTTGATCAGAGCTTACATCCTCATCTAAACAGGGATACACGCCCCAAGTTCATTCTTTGTAGAATTTCAAAATGGGTTCCCCCTGGACGAACCCTTTTTATTGCCTCTAATGAAAGGAAGACAGGATTTTTTCACCTCTGGGTGTGAGGTATGTCATTTTTGTGTATTTCTTGGATATTGGTGCTCATGCTGTGTTTATGTTGTTGTAATATACAGTAATAAGTATTTGTCATGAAGGGTTATTTGGTCTGGGATTGTAGAATATTTTATCTTCTGCACTAGACACTATTGTTTCTGTTAATTTAACCATCCTCTGCCTTTTAGTGCCTGTTTGCTATGCAGTAGGAGTCAGGATTAGACGGTATGATAAGATTTCAGCTTATTTTTCTTCCTGTCCGCCTTACCAAATATCTGTTTGAAAGCTGAATTATCATTCTTGTTGAAAATGGTGATAATTTATGTTACAGGAAACTATCTTCTTAATTACCGTTCCTTGTCATTTCTGATGGATTGTGCTTTACATTCTTAATTATATGAATTCATCTTTTTTTCTTTTGATGATTTTGGCACATGCAAAGCCTTTTGTAGAACCTGACACACGTTGATATAAGATTGTGAACGGATATGGTGTTGTCACATGTTTCATTTGGGACTTAGGTTTTAAGATTTTTATGACACCGGCATGGAGCAATTTTACCATTAATAAGTTTAATTATAATAAAAATCCATTGTATCCTGTGAATTGGTTGCATATCATGGGGAGCTCAAGTTGTTTCCTTGCAAGTAAGCATTTATTTGATGGCCATTACTTAGACAAAAACAAAATTTTGAATCCCACTACTCAGACCCTCCCAAAAGGAAAAAAGATGAGATACAGGGATTCTTGCTAAAAATGCTTGTTGGGTATTTTGGTTTTATTTACTGAATGAAAGAATAATGTACCATTGGCAATAAATCTTGGTATCTGAATTTGGTGTATTATATTAAGCCCCTGTTTGGTGGCCTTTTTTTTGGAAAAACATTGTTTTGAATAGTGAATTTTTGGAGAATGTGTTGTTATAAATTAGGAAAAATTTTGGGTTTATGTGCAGAATATTTTATTGTGTGAATGTGGGGTTGAAAATAAATATGTAGAAAAAAGAGTTTTTGGATAATGATTGTCAAACATGGGCTAAATAAGTAAGTTTAGAACAAATAATATTTTTAATGACCAATTAATAAGTTACTTGCTTTGACATTAAGCTAAGAGTTACTTCCAAATTTCCAATATGATTGCTGCTCGAGTTCTATGAAGTCCCGGTCTCTTAGTTTTGTTCTGTTGTTTTTGGATGTAAACTATTCTATATCTTAGTTAATTTCATCATTTTTTCTGCGACATTATTTGCAGGTACAGATTGGCATATTCCTCGAATTATAGCAATCTATTAGTTGAGAACGATTATCAACTATTCATGGTAGAAAGGTTTATAATGATGGTTCCAAAACGTTTATTAGGACATTTAAAGAAGGCGATACAGATCTCAGCCTCACTGATGATCCGAAAAAGAACACCAAGGCATGACAGATACCCGTTTATACCAAGGATGAAGAGGAATGTTAATCTTTAAATTCTCTTAATACAACTAGTGCTTGTTTGCTATAGATAGGACTGGGCACTATAATCCTGATTTTGGCTTGTATTTCTTTCTTATTGTTGTCCAGTACGATCTAATTGAGGATTTTCTTGGATTGCTCGTCTCATTGTTTGAGGGACTACTGCATCAAAAATGGGGATTCTATTGCCTTTTTTGTGTAAATTGCCAGGTGCGAGTGAGAGACATTGGAACGCTTCGATTTGTTGTATATGTGAAATTTAATGATTAACTGTGGAATGAAAATTGGTTTGCAATGATTTTGTTGCTAGTGTTGTAGAAAGATATTAGCAAAGTCATGTTTATTCCGGACCAAATGCACCCTAATCGAAAAATTAATAATTTTGAAATTTACTTATAAGCAAACATTTTAAACTTAAACCGTGACATGTACAACCTTTACAACTTGCTTTGGTCGCCACAAATGCTAGATCCCCAAATTGATCGAAGTCTAGGATCCAATAACGTTTAACATGTCAATTTAACATTCCGACCAAACGCGCTTTGTAAAATGAAGTAGCGACGTCTAATATCAGTTACCCTTAAAATCTTCCCTCCCTACTCCCACATTCTCTTCTGCGCACGCTCCCATATCTATTTGTCCGCTGTGGATCAAGAAAAAAAAATCTTCCCACTTCACGAATTACGCCCCTATTCTCCATTTTTAATCAAAGTGAATTGCATTACTCCTCCACCTCTGCGGCTCCTTCAGTGCTTTGTTTTTGAGAAAATAGATTCAGCAAAACGAGAAAATAGTGCGGTATTCGGTAATGGTTATAGCTGACTTTTTTTAGGTGCCAATGTTTCTCTCTCTTAACCTTTCGTAACGTAAATCTTACAAATAGTATTGAATTTTACTGTGGGCAAATTCGATGAGTTTCTAGAGATTGTGATTTTATTGGATTTTTCCTTTGGAATCGTTGGTGATTTTCTGCTCAGTTTTTTGCTTTCTCTCATACGTTTTTTTTTTTCGTATTTTTGGGTGGGTCTTTGGTTAAATTCTCGTGTTTACAGCTATTTTGGGGAAAAAGTCAAAAGAGTTTATTTTTGCCCAATTCTAATCTGGGTTTGTGGAATATTAGGATTTTGGATGATTATTGTCTAAACTTAGCATTTTTTGTCTATTGATTGAAAAGCCCAGAAATTATTTGCTGAATTCTCATCTGGGTTTTTCTAAAATCCCAGGATTTTATTGAGATATAATCCTGGCAGAGTCTCTCCTTGAAAATCCTGTGATTTTTCCTGGGTTAGCTGTACCTTGGGTATCTCAAACTGATCATCCGTGATTGAACATGGTGAATAATAGCAATAACAACAAGAATAATCAAGATGTCGGGGATAAGAATCCGTCAAGCATTTCTAGAGGTATTGCTGGTGGAGGGGGAGCCACCAAATCATGGGGCACCACTGCGTCTGGTCAATCAGTGTCCACCAGTGGCAGCGTGGGTTCCCCATCAAACCGGAGTGAGACTGCCGTGGCAACTCCAGCCAGTGACAGCACATATCTCAGGCTTAACAATCTGGATATCCAAGGTGATGATGCCGGATCACAAGGGGCTATTAGGTGAGCCTTTTGGTCACTTCTTTGCATTTTCATTGATAAAAATTATTGATTGTTGTTTCTGTCTGTGGCGTTGATGTGGAATTAGTGTAATTATTAACGAGTAATGTAAGAGGCTTATTGCTAATGTTAACAGTTACAACAAGTTATAGACCGACAATTATCTATGAGGTGACTATAGTAAAAGAAATATACAAGTATCGTGGAATGAAAGATTAATAACGTGCGATATGTTTTGTGGCTAAATGAATTTTATTGTGGGATAAATACTTGTGGAGATATGTTGTGTGTTGCGAAAGATGTGGTTTAGTAGATTGATTGTACTCCATGTGAATTTGGTAATAAGTCAATTGTGGAAAAGGAATTTTAATATGTTTTGGCTTTAATTATAGTAAACAAATTATTATTTTGATTATACCTGTGGGATGATTTTAAATGAGGAGTTTATTGTTTATATTTTGCACTTAAATATTTCATGTACAAAAAGGATGGTGCATTCTAATTTTTTCATGACTCACAATAATAGGTTCTCTTGTGCTGCTGTCGTTATGTTTCCTTTCCTTTCCTTTTCCCATGCTTCTAGATGACTAATATTAAGTCCAACAGTAACAAGAAGAAGAAAAGGGGTCAGCGTGCTGCTGGAGGGGATAAAACTGGTAGAGGGCTTCGTCAATTTAGCATGAAAGGTTTTTGTTTCTCATCTGTCCTTGGTTCTCTTACTAAGAGGATATGTACTTTTTAATTTCTTTTTAGTACTTGAACGAGTTCTTGATAGGAGTTACATGATACATGATTAAATTTGGTGCTTTCTAGTGTGTGAGAAAGTGGAAAGCAAAGGAAGAACTACATACAATGAGGTCAGATGCTTATTAAATGTGTAATTTATTTCGCACAATGCTTTTCTGGAATTACAATTATTGTACTCTCTGTTAGCCTGCAATATGTTTGGAAGCTTGTGTTTTTGGAATGACGAGTTGGTCCTTCCATTCTGTTCACCTGTCCTGATTAATTTGTGCTCTTTTATGACCTTTCTCTTGTTGTGCAAAATCTAAAATGTGGTATATTCAACTTTGTTTGAAAAGTACTGGATTCTTTTTGTTTAATAAGACTATTCCTATTCCAATGCTAGTAGAGTGCTTGCTAAAAATGCCTTGAAGCTAAAAATGCCTTTTCAAGTATGTGATTAATACCTAAATGGACATGATAGTTTGAGAAGAAGTATGAATGTTTTGATTGGAGGATGACATGTGCATATTTCACCGATATCATCATTGCTTGTTTGTACTTGATACAACTTTAAAACAATAATCATAGTGATGATAATGATTCACTGGTTTGCAATAGTGACTAGTTCTTCTGGAAAGTTGATACTGGTAATAATATTTGACCTATGTTCCTTGCATAAAAACTAAATCGGGCTATTCAACTACGTAGTAACATGTAATTGTGGTCTATTTGATTGTAATGTTGTGTCTAAATCTAACGAATCAGTGTCTCTCCAGGTTGCAGATGAACTTGTCGCTGAATTTGCAGATCCTAACAATAATATTGCCTCTCCGGACCAGGTTCTTCGCATTTGTCATTTCCATGTGCTATGTCTGGGGTAATTTTGAAACTTTTTCGAACTTGTAATTTTGATTGTTAATATATGTGGTAGCAACAATATGATGAGAAAAACATACGAAGAAGGGTTTATGATGCTCTAAATGTTCTGATGGCGATGGATATAATATCTAAAGATAAGAAGGAAATACAATGGAAAGGTTTACCACGGACTAGCTTGAATGACATTGAAGAACTAAAGGTTCATATACGTGTTTCTTACTTTTACTTCCACCTCTCTTTTTTCTTTTATCTATTGTTATATGACTATATTAAGAAATGTAATTTAAGTCGAATGTAAATGACTGCAGAATGAGAGTCTTGGAATTAGAAATCGCATTGAGAAGAAAGCAGCATATTTGCAAGAACTGGAGGAACAAGTGAGATTCTTTGAGCAGTATGCTGCAGCTTTTTTACTGAATGAGATGGAAGTTAATTTCTTGATATGCATCATGAAAGAGGATATTAACAATTAGTAACGTGTCTAACAAATTGTCTTTTCTTCCTATACTGGCTGAAGTACGTAGGTCTTCAAAAACTTGTCCAACGTAATGAGCAACTATATGGCTCGGGAAATGCTCCTAGTGGTGGTGTGGCTTTACCTTTTATATTGGTGCAGGTTCGTTTGTTAATAATTTCATTCTGATTATTGTTATGTTCATCTTTCAAAGGACTCTCCAATAGGTAATCCTTGTTTTTATGACCATGTTTAATATTTCTCCTCCTGCTCTTTGTCTCTAATGAGACTTTTGCATTCTTACATTGGTTGGCAGCCTAGCGTAGAGTTAGATTTGAAAATTCGTGAATAAGTATATCAAACATGTCTAATGCTCTCGAACCCCTTGCCATCAACAAGACTTAAAAATTAAATTTGTGTGTATTGGGTAATACTCTCTACGTCCATGTGTTCGTTTAGAATAATTCCATTCTTCGATCTGTATTAATTCCAATTTTGCCATTCAACAGAAAGGTGAAAACCACAATGAAGAAAATACTCGTATCTAACCCAATCCCAAAAACCACCAATGATCTCCAGGTAATAGAAAAGAAAATTTAGAAAATAAAAACTCAAATTCAACTTCAGTTAATCCACAATCACCACACCATGAGAACCACTATCACCCCTAAAAACATTGCCAGTTTAAAAAATCAAGAAATATCCACATACTCGAGTCCAAACTCAAAGATATGATCTTACTTGACAGATAACTCCCAATCTGAAGCTAAACAAATTGATAATGAGAAGTTTTATCCTTCATTTGTTGAGTTATCACTGTTTTCCATCTTATATTTTCATATTCTAAGAAGGGTTTTAGGATCAGATCTGCTGGTTTAATGTTGGAGACTGGTGGTTTGAAAATTCCTGATGTTGCTTCAGTGTTTGAACTTTGGCTAGAATCCCGTTGAATTCGTTGTCATGTTTCTGATTGATTTTCTCTTCTGGAAACTGTAGACTCGTCCTCATGCAACTGTCGAGGTGGAAATATCAGAAGATATGCAGCTGGTGCATTTTGATTTCAATAGGTAAGGGAATTATCCAAGCAAACGCTACTTTAATTGTTCAATATAAGAATGTTTGGCAGAGCTCAAAAAATTAAGCAACAGTTTTTATGTTTCAAAACATTTTTGGACAAGTTATTCTTACCTTGATGAGTTGCTGTTAATTTTTCTCAATATAAAAAAATAAAAAATAAAAAAAAATTCATTATCTTAGAACTCTTTATAAGCATAAACTTTTTAGCTTAGCCAAACATTGTGTGCTCCATAAATGATGGATTTATATCCGCTACATTCTTAGATTACTAACACGAACATGTCACGTATTACACTGAAAGGAAGATGAGGAAGCAAGAATTGCTTATGATAGCCAACAGAGTGTAAAAAAGATACTTTCATGCTTTTATATTTCACCTCTAATATAACATATATATTTTGGTTTGATCATTGCAGCACCCCATTTGAGCTACATGATGACAATTATGTTCTCAAGGCAATGAAATTGTGTGAAAATCCTCGAGGTGATAGTGTGACGCAAAATATCCCTCTAGACGGTTGTGAAAGCTCCTGCATGCCCAGCATTTTCCTGCCTTCAAGGTCGAACATATCAGGTAGGCCTCCAACCTCGCCTTCTGTTCCCGGAATATTAAAGGCCCGCGTTAAGCACGAGCATTAGTTTGCCAGTTTTAGTGATGTTTTGTTATCACATCTGTATATCAAGTAAAAATATGATGGGGGAAAGCAGATGAACTGCTTTTAGTTTGCCAGTTTTAGTGATGTTTTGTTATCACATCTGTACATCAAGTAAAAATATGATGGGGGAAAGCAGATGAACTGCTTGTAGGAATTCATCGCTACAAGAATTTTGTGTGGTAAAAAGGAATTAAAATAGCAGATTTGCTTATGGCTTCGATATTATGAAGCATTTTTTTTCAGATTGTAAATACCTGGTTTCACATATCCGCTCTTTACAATTTATAATTATTTTGTCGATTCTTAGGCTTATTTTTCACTTTTAATTTAAAAAAGTTACTAATGTTGGCCTTTTCCGTCCCAAGTTTTCATTTTTCACTAAGGGCCTGTTTGATAGGCCCCTTTTTTACATGGAAAATATTATTGAAATTTCATTTCCCACTTTTGTTAGTTTGATGGCACTTTTTCCCAAGAATTGGTTTTCCACCTTCGCCACCTTTTCTTAGTTTTAGTTGAATTTCAATTCCCACCGTGGGTTTTGGTTTTCCATCATCTTTTTTTTTTTTTTTTTCTTTTCTTGCAATAGAAACAAATTATATCCCCAATTGTAAAAAAAATTATTCCTTTAATGACAATTTTCATGTAAAATAAAACCAAATGAACACTAAAAATTTTCCTTTTTTTTTTTTGGCAATTTAAAAAAATTATATCTCTAATTGTAAGAAATTATATCCCTTTAATTGACAATTTTCATGAAAAACAAGGCCAAATGAACATCAAAAGATAGAAAATTTCAACATTTTTTAGGTGAAAAATTATACCAATTAAACACAATTCAATTCAATTTTTTGCAATTCGTTTTCTTTCCATTTAAATTTCATCTTTGAATCAAACGGATTTTAATAGAGAAATTTTGCGAGTAATCTTTATGTGCATGCAAATGGATATCAAGCCTTACATAAAATAATTTAAGGGTGCGTTTAATTATAAATATAAAATTTGTATGAAAAGAAAATAAATTTCAAACAATTCAATTGCATAAAACTTATTTGTTTGAAAATTATTAATTAAATGTGTTCAATTAATTTAATTTTAAACATAGAAAATATTGTACTTATCCATTTTTTACTGGTGGATAGATGAGAGAGAGTTGATAGATAAGGAAAAAAAAAAGAATAATTACTTGAAAAATAAAATCACCATTCCTTAAAGAAAATGTTTTTCTATAGTTTTAAAGGAGAATATGATCACATGACCAAAAATTGAAAATATTTTTCATAGAAAAAATTGTCAATGAAACAACTTAAAAGTAGGAATTTGGGTGGAAAAATAACATTTTTCATGGAAAATAAAGCCAATCAAACACAAGTGTTTGTTTTTTCTAAAATTGTATCAACTTTTCAACTAATCATTCTTTAATTTAAACCACACATTTCATAGGCTACATTTTATTAACTTCTATCAAAATTTGCTACAACTTTCATCAAAAGCCTTCAAACAACCCTTAATTCAGTATTGCATTTGAGACGTGCTAATTTTATACCGAACAGAATGGCATACAAGACAAAATTCAATCTAAGAGAGTTCTAATTAATAGAATGACCATGGTATTAAAATCAAGGGAATTGTTGAAATGATGCGCAAGAACCCATCTTCACCGGAAAATGTTCAAAACCTAAAGCAACTGAATTATTTGCATCATCTTTTCCAAGTTCCCCGCCAGGAAATACAAAAATTAGAACGAGAAGGCATCAAGACCAGCTTGAGTTGTGCTGGAACCAAGTTCTATAATATCTCAAAACTAATCGATCGTGGAATTACGGTCGTGATTTATAGCATACCAGTTTTTAAAGCCTACTTCAAGAGCCTCTCGCATCCATGGGTGCCTGCATTGTTGAATAGCTTCAGGAATTTTTAGCCAACTTCTTTGTCGATGGCTCTTTTCAGGCCAGGACTCGAGTTCCTCTTTCACGAGCAAAGCGAACATGGCAGCTTTACACAAACCTTCTGGACTGAACTCGTCCTGGAGTGTTTTGCTCTTGAAAGCATAGTATCCCAAGAAATACTGAAACAGTACAACCAGAAAAATCAAAGTCAGAAACCCCATTGCAGCAATGAGATTGATTTCCCTTCCTTCAGTGATCTTTTTACATGAACTGTGCTGATCACCAAAGTTTGCATTGGTTACATAGCATAAATTATTCTTGATATGATTACAGACATTGTAAAACTATACAACGAGGTTAAAAATATAAATCTTTAAATTTTACCACCAGATCCCCTCGTACTCCAGCCTCTTCTATTGCTTCCCGTGTTGCTGCCTGCTCAGCCGTTTCGTCAGTTTCCCACCCACCCTGTGTTTAAAAATAATAAAAAGGCATGAGTACTGGATACTCTTGATATTTTGTTATGAACTTCTTTGCCACAGAAAGGAAGAAATAAATCTATGGATCTGCACGTTAGAATGACATGGTACTGCTTTATCATACTCTCGTCATAGGCATCCAAACTTATTGCTGGCAGCAAAAATTTCAAGAAATCTCAGATTCATTGACTTGCCAAATCATTTGAAATTTCATCCCCTGGAGAAGGGAAATCTTTATCCACTTTCACCTTGTTCTTTTAATTCATACACTTTTCCAATTTCAAAGAGAAACAACTTGTATACCTGGACAGGGATGCCACCTTGCCTAATATAAATTAGACATACAAAAACAGGATCCATCTAAAAAACTTGTCATTCTTCTAATTCCTAAGCACGTAAATCAATGTAAATCAAGTGCCACCGCCAAAGGCCTTCAATTTATAGATTGAAAGAAAATCACTGCTCAAAGAGCCTAAAGCAAACAAAAAAAAAAAGAACTCTAATCTCCAAATGATCCCAATGGCGTAGTACTGATAGAAAAGTTCTTGCATCATTGTCCATCCAAATCACACATCATATATTAGGTTTCCCAGCATTTTCTTCTTAACCGCAAAACCTAATCCACATAAAATCTGGGTACATGATAGAAGTGCATAGAGATAATCATAAACAAATCATTCTTTGTGCCACTTGGGTCGCTAACAAATCATTTCACGATATCACGAGGACAAAGTGTCATGGCAGAGCATTGATTTTAAGAAATGAAGTGGTTATCTACAAGTATGCTACACAAATTTATTGAATATGGAACTCAAAAAAGTCAATAAATGGGAGACATCCAAGGACTCCACATGCCTTTTGGGTCCTCCGACATATGAGCTCAAATGTCAAAAGTACATATATTTACCAAAAATCTTCTCAAATACATTTTCGTGGAGTCTTCTCAGAAAAATAACCACAGAATGCTCATCCATAAACAGATAAGAGAATGAAACACTGCCTAGAGAAATAATGATGCAGTAAAATATGGTTTATGCATCACTAATTTAATGAGCACAAACACATATACCCACAACTCTCACCTTCGGAAATAGAAGACCTGGTCCACTAGTTGAGTTGATCATTAGCACTTCAACAATCTTCTCCGATGTGTCGCCATCATTTTCTTTCATATTTATGTACTTGAAGGGAATGCACCTGAGAAATGAATCTACTGGTCAGAGCTCACAGCATAGGCAAGTAATTTTTAGTTCTCTGTGTCGGTGAAATTAAAAAAGAAAAAAGGAAAAAAAAGGAGATTCTCATGATATTAGGATCACATCAGTTAAAAAAGTAGAAACGTTTAATACTTCCCGAAATTGAATTGAAACAAATGTTCCTCCTTGTCAAAGTCAAATATATAGATAATTAGAACAAAGAAAAAACTGGCATGAGGAACAACTGGAAAGAAGTAATCCTTTCTTCTTTACCCATGTGCATGATTATTCACCCATATAGAACATGTCAACCAACTCATAGAGATGAAATATTGTCAATCCTTACAGAAGAAACTGAAGAGGAATCAAAACAAATGTGGGCTACTTGGCACAACCAATACTTCAGTAGATGAAAAGGGTCAATCTAGCAAACGTGAATCGGCTGAAAATTCTTCTCTCCCACAAGGTCAAACTCGCACACATTGATGTAAGATCACCACACCAGGCAGCAGAAACATCAATCTGCTTATTGTTCAAGCTTTGTTCTATTATAGGTTCATATTTTGCACGTATGTCTTCCAAGTCTGATTCTTAATTAATTTACTTGAAGAGAGAACAAACATATGTCAAAACATATAAGTAATAGAATGATTAAGAGTTAAGAGAGAGAAGAAAGGGGGAGCATACATTTAAAAGTTAAAATTTTTAAGCTTCCTCGTTGCTCTCTTCCACAAGCATAACCGAACCCTAATAACCCAAGTGAAAATCATTGCCCCGTGGGTCTGGCCTAAACACTTGCTCAGACAACTTTTGACAGAATGGTATCCACTCTCTCCGCCCTTTTCTCCATTCTTTTAAGCTTCTTGTTTTAACCTTGCACACTTTTTCCATAAGAATAGAACGGAACCTTAAGAAACTGGAGAAAATTTAAATTAAAGAGAGACTGTCCCATTCCAATTCAATTCTATAATTCTTACTAGGATCCTAACAAATATAAGATCCCTAATCAATAAGAAAAGCCAAAAGTTCATAACTCGTTTTCAAAAAAAAACGCCAGAAAGAAAAACTAAAACCAGAAATAGACAAGATATAGGAAAAATAACTCAAGATTTGATTTTACACCATTTTTCCATCAATTACTCCCAATTCAAGCAAGCCCAATTAAAAAAACTCCTATAAGATAAAATTCTTACCAGGTTTTCACTCATTTCTCCAGGAATTAAACGAAGCCTAGATGAGAATGTGGAGAAATAAACAAAATTTGTCGAGAAATTTCATGCCCAATTCACAATCTTCCTAAATTAAACAAAACTTAATTGCAGCAACCTACAAAATTCTAATCCTAAAAAAAATTGAGAGAGAGAGAGAACCCAACAAAACTGAACCCAATCGCCGCATATTATCGAAGGGCTAATCCGCACACAGCTACATATACAAATCTGTCTACGAAGGCATTCTGCATGTATATATCGAGAGAAAGGGTGAAAAACGTACCCAGCAATGAGGCGAAAGCCATCTTCATAACGCTGCTGAAGCCGACCAGTCCGAGCCACCAAATCAGACATTTAATTGCAAATTATAAACAAATACACTCTCTATAAATTTGATTAATAACAAAAAATCATTTTCCCTTTTGCGGGTACTAATAATTATTTATTCAACTTCTTCTTGTGATTCTCCAAATCGAGCCCAAGTAAATTCTCGTTATAATTCTAAATGGGAAGGGCAGCGTACAATTCGGAGCATAATTCGGGAAAAGGAGTCTATAGTCAATTTTGGTGATTCTCAATTGAAAGGTGGATCGGTAACAAAATATTACGCAAATATACTTCTCTTACATTTCTTCATTTGGTAAGTTGAGCAAGGAATTTCTAACCTTGGGTTTGAGACTTTGAGCTGCTCAATCCATTCGACACTTAATGCCAACTTATTTTAAAAAATGTATTTTAAAATAGTAGATTGATGAAGAATGTGTGATTCAAAAAATTGAAAAGTTACTAATGTGATGAAAAATATTATTTTATTGAATAATGTGTGGTTGAAAATGAGTAGAAAAATGAGAATAAAAATTTTTACGTGACTCAAACATTGGCTTAAAAGTTAAATATAGCCATTGTTTAGTGGTCAATTTTTTTTATTTTTTTTTTGTAAAAATATAGTTTTAAATAGTGATTTTTTGGCAGAATGCGTAGTTAAAAAGTAGAAAAAATTTTAGATTTATGTGTAAAATATTTTATTGTATAAACGTGTCGTTAAAAATGAGTATTTAGAAAAAAAGTTTCGAAAAAATGAAAGGCAAACGACTTCGTAATAGAGGGCAATTTTGGCTATAGTGCAAGTGTATCTTTCAAGTTTCAAGCATATTTGATATACAATAATGAAAATGATCGACCGATATAGGTTAAATTTCTTTCTTATCTTTAAAGGAGTTCCATTTTGTCAATCTATATTTGCCAATCTGATATCCCCACAATTTGAGGTCAAATAATTTTTTTGTAACTTACTTGATTTGAAAGTGAAACATGAAAGAGTTGTCTTGTTTTATAAATAAGTTTTGGTTTAATAGTCGATTCATTAATAGTTAATAGATCGAAAAGATGAAAAAATAAAAATTAATTCAAAACTAGCTCACTATTCACGACATATATAAAGATCAAATAGTGTTTAAAATTTAACTTATTGCACTATTCGTGTAATTTCTCGAACAATTTAGTAATTTTGGAATACTTAAATTTTTTCTTGCTTAATAATCTTTACTTCCCAAAGAAAAAGGAAAAAAGAAAAGAACTTTGTACTTGGGTGATTGAAAATTAAATTTTCATATTTTCTTTTTTTGTGGAGTGGATGTACCAATAGCATTGCTATACATTCTTTACAAAAAATCACCGACCGCTCGGAAAAAAAAAGAAGTTGGGCCCACTTTTCTTTATATTATCTTTACGGGCACATATCAATTATCAAATATATATATCTTTCATATAAATGTAATTCATAAGATGCAATTATTATTATTTGTCGTACCATCACGTCCATTTATTTTCGTGCAAAAAAATCACAAAAAGAAAGAGAATTTAAGGTCAAATTCTTCCTCTTGCTCAATACGTTTCTTAGTGACATTATTAAGGGGTTATCATCAATTAATATTGAAGGCAAGCTTACAAAACAAAATTGTGCCAAATAAAATATGAATAAATAAAAAAAGTCGCCTCTTTATGGTATTTTAAAATAGACGATAATAAAGAGTTGCATGATCAAATTTTACTATCGTGTATATTGTTAGACTTCGATGGAAAAAGGAATAGATTACACATAAAAAGCGTGTTGAAAATAAAATTTTATTAATTATTTATTTCTTTAATGGATTAAACTTTTAGAATTTTAACACATTAATATACATGACTGAGATCAAAAATATATTTACTTTAAATCAGTAGTTAGACAGCGAGAGATGAAACATCAAGTTAACTAATGAAAAATGAGAATGTAACACGATAAAATATTGCAATTTGCCAGCTGCCAAGACCAATATTGATAGCAAATGGATAAATCTCTCATCTTGCCAAATGTCAAACAACCTCTAATATTTAGCAGTTGAACAAGTCATATCTTCGATCACTGAGAAATAACATATTCACAGCAGCAACCATTTTCTAAACATAGTCAAGTTGGATTTTCTTGGTTCTGTATTGTCCAAATTCCATGATCGTAGGTCGTGTTTTATGTATTTCTCATCACATTAGCTTAATCCCAACAAAAGAAAAATGAAAATGTAGACGAGAAAAAGACCAAAAAATGTGAAATTTGATTGGTTTAGATTTTTGTATTTTTCTTAGGTTGTCTGCCTTCTCCTACCCATTTTCTCGAGCAAGAAATTTTGCCTGTTTTTTGCATGGCTGAGCAATGTCCATCTGACTCATCTTTCCTCGCCTAGACACTCAGATGAAAATGTAGATTAAGTGAAGATAATGATCTGCATTGATAAAAGAAGAATATTTGTATAGTTTTGTTAAATAAATCTGACTTAGGCATGAAGGTTTGGGAGGCAACAGTACGTAAAACCCAGGCTGCAGCCAAGAAGCGCGCCAACACGATATTTGGGACCTCGTATACAGTTGGAAATGTTGAGGAAGAAAATGAAGAGCAAGAAGAAGAACATACAAGTGGAGAAGTGTATCATGCAGAGAGATTTCTCCCCAATGGCGATTATTACACGGGGTATTGGTCCGAGAGTTTCCCTCATGGATACGGAAAATACTTGTGGACAGACGGTTGTTTGTATGTAGGCGATTGGTTTAGAGGCAAGACGATGGGAAGAGGTACTTTTAGTTGGCCATCCGGGGCGATGTATGAGGGTAGCTTCAAGAGTGGTTTCATGGATGGAGAAGGTATGTATACGGGGCCAAATGGGGATACTTATAGGGGCTCTTGGATCATGAATTTGAAGCATGGTCATGGTGTTAAGGAATATGGAAATGGAGATAGTTATGATGGCGAATGGAGTCGAGGAGTACACGAAGGAATGGGGAAATATCAATGGAAGAATGGGAATTGTTATGTAGGGGAATGGAAGAATGGAACCATTTGTGGGAAAGGGAAAATGTGTTGGACTAATGGGAATGTGTATGAAGGGAAATGGGAAGATGGATTGCCTAAAGGAAATGGAACATTTAAATGGGCAGATGGGAGTTTTTATGTAGGGATTTGGAGCAAAGATCTAAAGGAACAAAGTGGGACTTATTATCCATCTGGATCACTATTGGAAGGAAATCTTGAATGGGATCCTCAAGAGGTTTTTAACACTGATTTGAAGGATTGTAAGGTTTGTCCTGGTGAAAAGGTCCCTATATGGCCATCCCAGAAAAAGCTTGCAGTCTGGAGATCTACAAAGGGCTCAGATACAAGCGTTAAGCCGCGAAGAATGTCGGTCGATAGTAGAATAGACGCGGGCGTAGAGAGGGATTTTGGTCGAATGCGGTTGTCTGATGCTACGCCTTTACCTCCTGGTTATGTTAGGAATGGAATGGCCAAAAATGACTCTGATTATGGTTTACAGCTTGATTGTGTAAATGCAAGAGGCAGTCCTCTCAGAATACCTAAAGTAGTGAAAAAACAAGGAGAGACTATATGCAAAGGGCATAGGAATTATGAGCTAATGCTCAATTTGCAGCTGGGAATTAGGTATGATTTATTTTTCTGCTTCAATATCATCAGCAGATTTTTTAACCTCAGAATTCTGTCTGATCTTTCTAATACCTTTGACATATTTGTTCTTTTTTATTAAAACAAAATCTACCCCCTAAAATCCTTTATGTAGTAGGAACATTAGTCGATCAGCAAACAATTGTGCAGTATAATTCCACTACACAAAGTCCAACGCAAATGAGAAATATGCACGTCATCCTCCTGATGTACTTACATATATTATTTCTACCCTGAATCAATACTTCACATTTTCCTTTATAAATGATGTTGCTAACTTCACAGGCATTCTGTTGGAAGACCCGGTCCACCTCCATCGCTTGATCTGAAACCATCAGCTTTCGACCCGAAGGAAAAGTTTTGGACAAAATTCCCAACTGAGGGATCCAAAATTACTCCACCTCACCAATCCTGTGAATTCAGATGGAAAGATTATTGTCCAAAAGTATTCAGGTAAGGTCTAGTCATAATGACTATCTGCTACATGTACAACAAGATTTACATAATGAATTATATAACGTCATATAACACTACTTTTTGTCAATTTAAAACACAATGAACTTTTTCATCCAATCTTTTCCCTCCACATCAAATTATATAATCCATTATGTACATGTAGCAAAATCTATGTAGAAGAGACTGAATTGCTGATATAATCATGTTTGGTTGTGCTCTGAAGTAGCTTAAAGTACTTCTTGGCAAGTATATGAATTTGAATTAGATTCTCTGCCTATTTAAATTAAAATCATATTTTTGCGCAAATGAACACAAATGAGTTCTTAGTTACCTGTCATGATATTTTTCAGGACCCTGAGGATGTTATTCAAGGTTGATCCAGCAGATTATATGTTATCCATATGTGGTGATGATGCTTTGCGCGAACTTTCTTCCCCTGGAAAAAGTGGAAGCTTTTTTTACTTAACTCACGATGATCGTTACATGATAAAGACAATGAAAAAAGCAGAAGTAAAAGTGAGAATCCCCAATCTTAATTCACTACATGGCTGAAATTAGCAAACGGGATATCCTTATTAATTTTCCATTTCGCTGTTAGGTGCTGTTAAGGATGCTAAACGCATATTATAATCATGTTCGTGCATTTGAGAATACTCTAGTGACAAAATATTTTGGGCTGCATTGTGTAAAGTTGAATGGTCCTGCTCAAAAGAAGGTATGATTAGAAGTAGATAATATGTCAATTGCTGTTTCAGAAACAGCTTAATGTGATTGATGATTTAGGTGAGGTTCATCATCATGGGAAATCTCTTCTGTACTGAGTATATGATCCATAGGAGGTATGATCTGAAGGGTTCGACTTTTGGCCGACTAACTGACAAGCTCGAGTCGGAGATTGATGCTACAACTACTCTCAAGGATCTCGATCTTAACTTCATCTTTCGACTCCAAAAGACGTGGTTTCAAGATTTTCGTAGGTAAAAATTCGGTTTATGCCTATCTTCTCATGCTGTCAAGGGCATTTCATTTCATAGGATTTTTCAGGAGAGGCTAACAGGAATATTAATTGTTTCTGAAGACAAGTTGACAGGGACTGTGAGTTTCTTGAACAGGAGAGAATTATGGACTATAGTCTTTTAGTCGGTCTTCACTTCACTGAAGCATCAAATGATGACCATACTCCCTCTGGTGCTATTACACCTTTTGGTAATTACTAATACCCGACACTTCCATTTTACGTATTATCAAGTTACTGATTGGTATACAATACTCGACAAGACTAAATAGTATAACAAAGAGGATTTTAGTTTCTTTTTATCATGATTCAAAGCTAAGGAACTCAATTTCAACTCTAATGTAGATAATGGTATCTCAGAAACTGACTCTGTTCCGCGTCTATCAAGAGCAGATGTGGATCAGTTGCTTCTGGACCCTGCAGGGTAAGACAATTCTACACCGAACTATGCTACTGACTTGTATGATTGTACATATTTAACTATCTCATCTAAAAAATTTCACAGCGTTATTTTCTATCTATTGCCTGTCGTGTGGATAAGTTTCATGAATGAATACCGCAAAACTTGAAACAAGTATTTTTCCTATCTCGAATATCATGTTAAATCACCTCGTCTAAAGTCTAAGACGAGGTGGTCTAGCAGTAAATACTTGGTTTTCATGTCAATATCTCAATGGTGGAAATCAAACTGGGTGGTGGCAAAGGATTCATGCAATCAACCCCAAATTTATTGAGAATAGGGCTTCATTTGTTAGTAGTAGAGCATTGTCTGTGTTGAGTTTTACACGTTCTTCATGATCATGTACAAACGTGCTCGTAATCTTGTTGCGTGCAGGTGGGCAAGTATAAGATTGGGAATCAACATGCCTGCAAGAGTTGAAAGAACTGAGAGGAAGAATGACACTGAAATCCAACTAGTAGGAGAACCAACTGGGGAATACTATGATGTGATTATGTTTTTTGGTATCATAGACATTCTACAGGACTATGACATTGCAAAGAAGCTTGAACATGCATACAAATCCATCCAATATGATCCTAACTCAATCTCGGCTGTCGACCCTAGGCAATACTCAAGGCGATTTCGCGATTACATACTCAAAGTTTTTGCAGAAGATGCATAAACGTCAACCTCATCTGAAAGTTTTGTGGGATTATTTGTTTCCCATTGTAGAGATTTAAGAGGGATTATTATTGTATATATATTTCATGTATTTTCATTATTCAATCTTCATGTAGATAATAGTCGTTTGCTTCTCGTGAAAGTCGGGAGAAAGCTGGAATCAATAGGGTTTTTACTGATCTCCTTTTATGAAAGGAAAAGCGTGAAATTCTTTATAGATAGTCACCCAGTTTGAGCTGGTGGAAGTATAGCAATAGCTTTATAAAAATGTTCTGTTTGAAAAAGATGATGTTACATGTGTTCTTCAATATAGTCATATCTTGATAGGTTCCATTCTCTGTCGAAAATTGTAACTCAAGATGAAGCCATAATTATTAAATAGAATACATTCACGTTCCCATGTTTTAAATGTTGTGACAAAACAAGTTTAGTGCATATTTGCTACGTAATTTTGCATCATAAAACCAGACGATGTTATAGTACAATGAAAAAGATAAAGACTTCTTTTTCTTTCTTTATTAATATTAAATTTTCATGAAAAATCTTAGAAACAAATACAGTGGACCTGGAAAGCTTCTGAAAATGTTGTAGAAATACAGAAGAAGTTTATGAAATCTTACATATGATTCAATTATACCTTCTTCCAACAAAATGTTTCAGATTGCACGGTTGCACCAAGATAGAACATTGAATAGGGCGGGACACTAATAAAGAAGGGGAAAAAAATAAAATAAAAGAGTTGAATATTATGATAGTCGCATCATAAGAACACCAATTACGTGTCATGCCATTTTTACAAATCAAAACATCAATTATTTGGAAGTTTTACATACCTTGTATGTTTCTAATTCATACTTATTTCACTCTAACATCCTTGACAGACTCCAATATCACAGAAACATTCGTACAAGTTTCCCTTTGTTTTTCATTCAGAACTAGGCAAGATTGAGAGTGAAGACTGCCAAGAATATACCTTGAAAGTTCAGCTGCTGAAATGCCCAATGCATCATTTCTGGCAAAGACTGCTAACAATTCAGATAAGTATTTTCATTGAGCCAAATAGAATTGCCAATACTTCTATTGATTCCATCCAAATGCCTAGAACTGCCTGCTATAACGCGATATTCCTGAAGACCTACATCTGACTGACCCAACCGGACAAGGCACTCTAGTGTGTAAAATTACCAGTTACATCACCCATTGACATCATAATCTCCATGCAATGGGTCTGGAAGCTCAGCCCAAGCTGTATATAAAAAAGCTAAAAAGGCATCAATATAATTTACCTAGAAAGTAATACATGATCGAAGCATTAGAATTGAAGAGAGCATCCAACTAGAGAGCAAAGAGGCGTAAAATGACCAAATGATTACCTTTTTTAGGGGTGAGGGTGAGGGTGAGGTGGGGGTCTAGCAATCAAATTCTACCATTTTAGTACGCACTAGGTATAATCAACCTTAGCTGGATTCTCAAAAATCAAATCACAATAATAAACATTGCTAATAAATGGACTGAAACCTACATTTAGAGAAATACAGGCATATCCTTCTGCGCAGAGTTTGCTAGTGGTATGACAATACTCCAACCACGGCATGGTTTAAAATATCAGAATATTGGTTTCCAGTATAAATCCTTGCTCTTATCTCCATTTATTTTTCCCCTTCAGCTGGCATTCGTTTTTGCCTACTGTTTCTCTAAATAGGGTTTCAAAAATGTCCAACATAGTTGCAAAAGGCCAAAATCGATTTAGCAATGTGCTATAAACTTCATTTAGTAAAGTGATCAAATCCATTGAGAAGTCAATTTAACTCAATAGGCCAAGCTATCACCAAGTAACAAGTACATCAGTTCCCAGGAGAGAATACTCTTGTGATGAGGTGGTCTGGCATATTGGCAATATCTCTACATTATGAAAACAGAACGCATTTGTAGGAAGTCAAGTCCTTCATCCTATTACAAGATGGAGGAAAGGTAAGAGAAATATACAGATACTTGCTAATTTGACGGATGAAACGAGCACTATCTCTTGAAAGGTTAATGGTTATTATAGTTATTATTTGTCTTGCAAGAAAAATATTAAAGCACGCAAAAGGCTCTCAGAAAAGACACTAGTAAAATTAAAGAAAACAGTAGCCACTTCAAACATCACTTTCTCTAGTAAACAACTCGTCTACCAGCGGAAAAAGCAAACAAGGCAAGGTAATGTTAAGCAGACCCAGTCTGTCATCTATCTGTCTTTACTCGAGCTAAAGTAGCTGGGTAAAAAATGTTGGAACTCTCAATCAAAACGCAAGTCCCTAAATCATCATACATGCACGCATTAGTACTAAAAAAATGGAGTGAGAAAACCAAGAAAAAAGTAAAAGCAAGAGATGCTCAAACAGAAAGGCCAATGATTGTATAAGCACTTTCACATTAAAATTGTTCACCTAGAGCTGAGGACTACAGTCGAAGAAGAGAAGAGAGTACCAAAAGAGAAAGGAAAATGTAACACTCAGAAAGAACAAAAGCATTCAGACAGTATACCACTTAAACAAAAGGATATGATGCACTGACACGGACACGTGTGTCCGACACGATACGTGTCGAATACGCCGACACGCAATTTTTTAAAAAACTACAGACACGTCATCGACACGTTGATTAAATTCTTAAAAATTCTTCATTTATATAGTATAAATTTAGTTTGATACTTGTTATTAATTTTTCTTGTTGAAATATTTTAAACATTAGTACCTATTTGTTATTTACTAATAACTTTGAATTAACAATAATAATATTTATAATATAAAAAGAAAAATAATTACGGTAGAGTGTCCGAGAAGTGTCGGTATCGACTCGTGTCGGACACGGACACACTACCCTAATTGAAGTGTTTGTGCTACAGAGATAAAAGGCTACCGTATTACGTGTTTCAATTATTTAAAGTAATTAGAAATTAAAAATCGCACCTTAACCTGTTCAATGACAAATGCCTGCAACACTCTTAATACCAACAATGCCAACAAACTTTAGGAAGATTCTGCAAAAGTGAAGATGGAAACGATAACAACCCGGCCATGGACATTTGCCGTGCCAAATTGTTCAAAACCTTTTAACACATCAGAAAATTTGGTGAGGAAGAAACTCAACTGGAGTATCTCAACATTATGACAATTTTGAGAGAGCAGGAAACTCCCCCCATATACATAGAGAGAGAAGAAAATAATGGTTCAAACACTAAAAGCTTAAGAGGCAGAATACACCTTACCTTCTATGCTCCCCTATTCAGATCACACAAAGAAGTGACTTTCCAAAAGAGATTGTCCTCGATACTTCTGTGGCCTGACGTAATGTTGATTTCCAAGCTGAATTTGTTGCTGCTGCTCCTGGTGTTGCATTAAAAGCTCTAACTGAGAGTCAAACCAGCTTTTCTGGTTTTCACTCTGGACTTGCATTGTCGAGACTTGCTTCCCAGGGAAAGGGAAGCTTGCCATCCCCATTGAACCATTGTTCTTGCTCAGAGAATGGAATTCTGGTCCCACGTGATTAGTGGAATTGTTAAAACCAACACTCTGATTTGAAGATAACTCATATCCATCTAGCCGGATATAATCGTCCATTTGAGGGATTAATGGATTTCCATTTTTCAAGGTCATGCTGTTCAACGACTCATCCACAGTTTTAGAAGGAATAGAACCAAAGCCCGGTGGGGTCCCAAAGTCCCGAACAGGTCGACTCACCAGATTCTTCTTTACACCTGCTAATATGGGTGGGGATGGTTTCACAGACAGGCCATCAGTAACTGCTCCAGAGGACATAATCAAATCAAATTTAGACGTTACAGCAGTTTGTGGAATCTGAACAAGAGAACCATGTCCAGAATCAGTGTTGACAAACTTGGGGTAGGGAACAGCAGAAGCAGCAGGTATCACAGAAGATCCACTTTCCATCAAACTCAAGTCGGCCAATCCATTCACTGTAGGAGTTTGTTCTACCAAGCACTTTGAAATGCTGGGTTCGACTGGTAGCATACACTGAGAAGTGCAGTTAGCAACAGTTACAGATCGTCCCGTGCCTGAAGCACCCTGTAAGAGGAAACTATCATGTCCAACAGAAAGGGGCCCATTTCCTTTCCTCAAATGAACTATGCCATCACCAACAATGGAAGCAAGAACCTCTGAAGAAGTAAACTTTGAAGCAAAGTCACCTACGTGCTTCTCAGTCTTAGATGGCTTGAAGACAATAACCTCATCCTCGTCCTCTCCTTCAGCATCAACCACCTCCAGCTTGGGCAAAGCAGCCAGAGCCACTTGGCCCTCAACAGAATTTTCTAGCAAATTACCATTTAGTTTGGGAACTTCTAAAGGACTGGTGAGTGGGTAATCATCAGAAATTTGGGATTCAACACCGATCACAAATTTTTTCAACTTCATGTCAAAATATATTCTTTCCTTCCCAATCCAGACCACATTTGCAAGAGCCTTTCCGGCTGCAATAATCCTCTGAATGCGAGCTTTCTTTTCCTTATTGCCACCATCACTTCCAAAACTACGCTTCCTTGAAGATTCAAGGATGGGTTGGGCAGGAAGAAGAGGAAGAAATCCGCTCAATTCGAAGTCCTCGAACAATGCAAGACGATTAGCAGTCTCATATTTGTCGTACTTGCTTGCATGGGAGAAACATGTCTCATTGTCATCTTCGTCAACAAACCTATTTCCACTTGATAAGAGCTTATTAAATAAGGCAATACAATTATTCCAGAAAAAGGATCTAACATTCACTTGTTTCTCCTCCAGACCACTGTCTACTGCAACATTATGGTGACAAGATAACCATTCTACAAAAACCATTATTCCAGGCAATAAGAAGCTCGATGAAGGGTCATTCAACTGGTTACAGCGTTCAAGTACATAACCCATAAATTCAAAGGTAGCAGTAAATGCATTATAAAGCAGGGCTGGGCGCCGTAGGATATCAGCATATGATTGGTTTTCATTTTCCTCGTTCACGTGATGAACAATATATATGAGAATGGTGATCAGCCTGACAATTACAAGTCTACACTCTGCAGCATCAGAACCAAAGTTGAACTCTTCATCTGGCCCAGAAGATAAAAGTTCTAACAAATCATTTTTAACCATTGAGAAGACTTCCTCAAAAGTTTCCAAGCTGTATAAACATGAGAAATGAATAAGCAACATTGAATTGTCAATTCATTTTTACGATATAGTAAACAACTTAAAAATTCAGAACAGACCTTGTCCGTGTGAAAAGAATGCCATTTAGTCGAACAAATCGTGTGATGAAGGCTTTCAAAAGATCAGCAATGTTGGAAGCTCTTTCCTTAATTGAAATTGCTTCCGCCTTATTATCTTTAATAAAAGGCCTAGTTTCACCTTTGCCTCTGCTGTTCCCAGGCATCCTTGAAGGTACTGCCTTCACCAAAGCTTTAGCATCACTAAGTAGTTGGGTATAACTATGACAATTCTGCAAAAAAAGAGAAAGCTTACAATGAGAACAACAAGGTAATTGTGTCATTGGTTGACAGAAAGGTAACAAGAATCTTGAAGAATTGAAGCAAGAAAAAGGTCCTTGTCCCATAGTAATGTTTGGTCAAATGGCAATTCCTACTTCATGTTTCGTTCTTATTAGGTAAAAACACCAAATTCATTCACATTAGTAAAAAGATAATTAAAAAACAGTTGGCAAAAAAGAATCATAGATATATACTAGGTAAAAGGTGAAAAGTTGTATACACTTAATGTTGTCGCGCTTGTTCAAATACTGAACATTTACCTTGTCAAATGCAATGATCAAGTTGTCCCTTGCAGTAATGAAAGGGTTCTCAACTGCTAGGCTTCGGAAGTAGCAATAGATTGACACCAATTCATCATTTGAATATCCTGCCAGTATAGCAAGCTGAAAAATTAAAAGAACAACTACAAGTTAATAAGCAAGCAGGACAACTAAATGCAACATATAGGAAGAGGCGATAATGACAAAAATTGCCAACTGATAATCACTATGAAGTTTGAGAAGATTTCACCTGGTGATGTGGATTACCACTGGAAGGCCAGAGGGAAGAAGCTTGCATATAGTAACTGGATGCAGCTGCAAACTCCGGAGCTTTAGAATCTCCTTCCCCATATAAGCCCTTGTATCGAGCAAGATCCCCCAGATAAATCAAACAGCGATGACAGGATATCAATCCCTTATTCCTCTCAGAATATTTATTTGCATGTTCCAACAAGGAAATTTGATTGTCTGGATCATCAGAAAATTGATCCAGTGGCAGACCGTACTTTACCCTTAGCTTCAATGTCAAATCATGATAAAATCCAGTGGCTTCAGAAAGAAAAGCCTTGAGATGGGAACGGATTTTTGTCAGTCGATCAGGTCCAGCTCGGACTGGAACTTTTACATTCTGAGGTGCAGCTGATCCTGCTGAAGCTAGAGCAGCATTGAAGAGTGCCCGTAGCTCCTCAATTCTCCTATAATGTAACTGCCACAGGGCATACTCTACATCATTTTGTTCAGAAAAAGCATGGTCTTCAAGGATAATAGCTTCATAATTTTCACGCATCTTTTGCCATGCTTTTGGATCTGAAGGGATTCTGGCTTGGGCTGCTTTCCTACGCTGGTTCTCCAACTCAACATTCTATGGCAGAACAAAGAAGTCAGTCATAAGAAACTTAATTAAAGAGAACATAAAATTATTTTTTTAATAAAACCAACTAAACCAAACGAGTAAATTCTAAATGTGTGGGCATGGTTTATCTCAATAAGGTAATTGTATGATGTTTTAAATGTAACCGTTTTGGAAGTGTTCTAATTAAAGAAGCATAATCTTGGTCACATTGTACGACACGTGCATTCACATGCAGAATGTCAGACTTTTTACTTCCACCCACTTGGAGATGACCACTTTTGGACTGAAGCGCACACATACCTTCTTGAATAGGCGCTGAACACGTTCCATTGACGAAGTTCCCGTAAAATCATCCATCGGAAAAACCATCGTCCATCAAACAAGTGTTGAAAAAATCAAGTCCAATCAATGAAACTTCAGAAGCAACAAAATGCATTTAATCTTCCTGGAATTGCCTGCAGCAAAGCATACTACTTAGCAATGAATAATGCCAAGTGAATGAAATCTGATATTGTAAGAGTTACTAAACAATCAGAATTCAGAAATCCCTCATTTCTGCCTACATCTCATAATTATAAATATTCTGTTTAACAGAGATTCCCACTAGTTGGAACCAGAGGTAGACATTTCCAACTTCTGCCCACGTCATAGAAAATGATCCCATTGTTCAACAATCTCAATGCCTCAAAGAAAGGCGAACGAAAAAATGTCTTAAAGCACTGATTGTAAGGCAGTTTCTGGAGATGCGCCTCAATGCTATTGACGTGTGCACTCCTTGATTCTCTAGAGTTATTTACTTTGTTCTACATGTGGGCCGCAAAACATTAAAAATTCTTATGGATGCACTTTGGGTATAGCCCACTGCCTCACTAACTATTACTAAAATACTAAAAAATAGTATTTTCTGATTAAACACACCTTGGGCATCAGCTATTACTAAAATATTAAGAACTTGTGTTTCTCATAGACCACTTTGGGAATAGTGCACTGCCTCACCAAATAAAATAATAGTTTTTTTTGTTACTTCATAGATTTTTCTTTTGTTTATGCGCAAACTTTAAATTGTTCAATTTTGAAGGTTTTTTAAAATTTAGAGCATGTTTGGGTGGCTTATCTTAAAGATAATCTATAAATGTGTGGCTTATATTGGCTTATTTTGAATGTAAGTAGGTCCACTTTAAAGATAAGCCACATGTCTATTGTTTATATTCAAGATAAGCCATCGTAAACATGATTTTATTATGAGCCTATTTTGGATTCTAATAATTATTTTGACATTTCTTTTGTTTATGGAGAGGCTTCCACCTCATCTCATGAAGAAGAAGCAACTATGTACCAAATTATGCCTTTTTATATATTATGCTCCAAAGAATGTACTTGAGTCCGCCTATTCACCTATATGTCCACATGCATAAAATCCTTAGATGTCAGATTGTCCATCCATTTACTATTTTTAGATTGATATAATTTACTTCCAAATTATTTTTAACAAGTTTCCATGCAGAAGAAGTAAAACTTTTTAACCAGCTTTAACAAAAAAGAAAGAGAAAACAAATTGAAAATTCCGGTTTCTTTCTGTCTCTCAACACATAAGGAGCCTGCAGATACACTATCATTACATATAGTATTTCAAATATGTAATTCTACATCAATTAATTTATACTAATAAACTCACAGAGCATACCAAATCTTTCAATTGCAAAAATGTAAATAGGAAGATCAAAGTTAACAAAAAATATTAATCCAAAAGTTCAGAAAATCAAAACCCTAAATCAATCTACTTGATTAATGATGAATTGGAACATCAACAACAAGAAAAAATTAAAAATATAACTTCAAACGGCAAGTATTTTTCAATTACGAAAATAGAGAAGATAGGGAGAAAGTGAACAAAGCAATTGACCGGTGAATCAAGTAAATCAAAACCCTGAAATCAACCGTGTTCATATTTAAAGAGTAATAACGAGAACGAAAATACGAATCCAAAATAATATACCAATACAAGGCGAAATCATCAAGATTTTCGAGAACTCGACAGATAAAAATGAAATAACCAAAAGAACTTACAAAGAGGCACCAGATCTGCAAAGATCACACCGCTACTATTCTCGGATATTTCCAGTTCAAGAAACAGGTAGGAGATGTTTGGTATGTTTACGTGGTTTGATCAATAATATAAGCCCTGTAAAAATTAAAATTTTAACCCCAGTTTCACTTCCATTATTTTCTGACTTCTATTTTCTACCCATTCATTTTTATTCTTACATTAACACGATAAAATATTTTATACATAAATTAAAAAAAAAAAATTTTTTAACTACATATTCTCTAAAAAATCACTCTTTTTAAATTCTATTTTTCACACGTAGTGATTGTCAATCAGGGACTTAATTTAAGTCAAATCAACAATTAATTTCAACCACATATTTCACGAGGTCTATAATTTTTCAACTATACATTCTATTAATTTTTGTTAAAATCTATTAAAAATCTAATTTTAATTCCTACCAAACATGAGCAAGGTAACTTGCATGGAGTTACCTTTTTTCAATTATCTAGAAAAAATAAAATTTATCTTACAGTTAAATAAGAAATGTTTGCAAAAAAATTACTACAAGTTTTCTAAAAATTTAATGAGTGATGTTATTCATAATCAACGACTACCATAATCATCTTATGTGATGCTCGTTATTTGAGGCATTACCTTGTTACTTGAAATAATAGAATTACAAAAAATTAATACATTAAATAATAATGTGTTACATGCAATGATTACTTTAGTCATTGATTATAAATTGTATTACTCATTTTAATAAGAGTTGATAGTCTATAATATATAAAATATCACATCAATTGAGAATTATTTTCTAGATGATTGTATCCTTACTATAATTTAACTATTTCAATATTACCTTATTTTTCGTTTTTCAATATGTTTTTAATTTATTAATCATTTGAACCATTTAAACAATATTATCATTGATTTTTTTGTCAACTATTTAGTTATGATGAATGAATATCTGACACATTTATTGTCTTATTTTTCGTTTTTCAATATGTATTTAATTTATTTAATCATATTTGATGTATTCATTACCTTTTATTTTTCATTGTGTAGTTGATTTATTTAATCATTTGAACAACCATTTATCATTAAATTATTTTATTAATTATTTAGTTATGATCAATACATTTGAAATATTTATTCCACTCGAATGTGTAGTTAATTAAATTCATTAAAAAAACTTAGAACATGAGATGAATATTTTTAGAGTTTTCTTTCATTTATTCAATGAATGTTAAGACACGAAGAATGTAAATGGGGAAACGTAATGCGTATCTATAATAAATAATTTCAATCGACATATTCAATGCATATTAAGCGAAAACGAAAAAAGAATGGTATTCGTTGGATGTTCATTTCAGATCAAATAAGTAAATGGAGAGACTATTCTAATTGACTTTCTCAACTATTTAAATTCTTTTCACAAACTGATTTTTTTTTTATTTGAATCAAAAGTTCATTCTTATATTCTCACATCTTATAATATTTATTTTAATAGCACCCATAAAGCATATATAAATAACGTGAAACTCGCGTTCAATTATAACTAATTTCAATAAAAGTTATGAATCTTATGAAATGTTTAATTTTTTTAATTTCATAAATAGAGACTTGTTTATTATTTGTAATCGTAATAATGTCATTTTATATTTATATCGTGATCATAAAAAATGAGTTAATTGTCTCTATAATCACTAAACTTATATTAGTGTTTTTGATTGCTCTGCAGTTTCACATGTCGAGTTTTTGCCACTAAACTTCTTAAAACGTCGGATGTTACTCACTTGGATGACTTTCGTTTCGCAACTATAATGAAATAGCTGACGTGGCAGATGAATTGCACAGTTGACACTCAATCATTGAAATGATATTCAATCACGAAGAAAGACGCATTTGATTGCCCATCCATTAGAATTTTTGGAATTTTTTAAATTTAAAAACTAGCTTTAGTTGCATTGTCGTTAGTATTTTCTCATTTCGTTCTTCTTGATTTTAACACTATACACTCTCACTCGTAAAATTATATCCACTTGATTTTGCATACCAAATATTACAAACCATTCATTCTCTTACAAAAAGAGAATGTTGAACCATTCAAGTTATTCTAATCATAAATTCATAAAAAAAAAAAGCGTGTTTCTGAATAGGTCATGATAATTCCTAAATTTCATATCATCCTTAGTGTCGTTTGAGAAGTTCAGTGTGAAAGCCTAAGAATAACTAACAATTAATTGTTAGAAACAATATTCATCTTGTTTGTTATGATCAAAATATGAAATATGAAATTGACCATATGTCAACAATTTTTTCATTTTTTATTATGACGGACAAGATGATTTGTAAGGTAAGATTGAACAATTTATATCAAATTGATAAAAGAATATACATTATAAATTTATCGTGTAATTCATATGCCCCATAACATTTACAAATCAATACACATACATTCAAAGCATATAAATGATTTTCTCAATTTCCCCCATTTTTCATATACTCCAAGCATATTATATTTTTAAATCAAAGCATGCATAATCGTCTCGCTCCATTTCCCCCCTTTGACATAAGTAAAAAGAATAGCATATTGACGATCAAAAAAGCAAATCAACCGCAGGAAGGAGTATTATTTCTCCTAAACACAATGTCAAATATTTGCCAAATATATGCATAATATTGATATTAAAACGTAATAGACCACATTAAATTTCATAGCATATTTCAAATAGTTCAAAAATACATAAAATTGGATTTGCGCTCAACCGAATGTCATCTTAACAGATCCGAACGTAAGCATAGGAAAGACCCAACATTCTGCCAAGTCCGAACGTCCTCCTGGTTATCCGATTGCACATCCGAGCGTCCGCTTCCCCATGTTTAATAAAAATTTTGAATTTTATGATCATATAGGCAAAAAAGCAATAGTTTTATCAACAAATAAATATATAAACACATTAGCCACATATTTCAAATTTATCTAAAATTTTCAAACCTCTTTGAATATGTGAAAATCTATTAAGAGCTAGATGTTTAGTAAAGCTATCGGTCAATTGATTTTCCGTATAGCTAGTAAATCAAATTGGGCGTATGTGGATGACAAAGACCTAATGTTTTAGTGCCATTAATATATCTAAAAATCTTTTTTTTTTTAGGTATTAAGGTGCTATTCTTTACGATTAGATTGAAATATAGAACATAAACACATATTAAATATAATATCGGCTCAACTAGCGGTTAAGTAAAAAAAGATATTGCTCTTTACTTTCTTTGGTACCTACAAAATTATTTAGTTTTTGTTTTTTGGTACACATACAACTTTTGATCATTGATTGTTAGTGTTTGTGGACTTTGGAATCCACTTATATTTGCTTTCAAAATGAAAATCTCATTTTGATTGAACAATTAAAATTTACATGTCTATTTTTATTGCAAAAATTACATGTCATATTTTTAAGAGGAAGTGAAGATGTTTTGACAAATAAACTTTTAAGAGATTTTGTTTCAGAAATGATTTATATCAAATTCCTCATTTATCAAAAATACATTTCTGTTCACCAAGTATAAAATCAAAATTTTTCTTACTTTAAGTAAATTTGTGAACAATTTGAGTCAAATCTGAAATCTTTTATTGTAAAGAAGAGTTATCCTTAATTAAAGAATCGTAGTTGACTTTTTATTTTTCAAAATTATTTTGAATTTCCGAAAGTTTATTTACCTCTTCTTTCTGTAAATAATTTTTCTTTTTGAAAAAAGAATGGTTTATAGCAAGTTTTTCAATTTTTTCAAAAATTTCATTATAAGATGTGGGTAATTTATTATATGAACAATTTTCATTTGAATTTACCTCATTTTCAATAGCCATGAAGCACACGTTGACAATTTTCTCTTGACTTTCATATTCTTCATGGTAATCATCGTTACTTTCACCCCATATTGTTTGGAGTGCTTTCTTTTTTACGAATATATTCTCTTCTTTGCCATTTTCTTATTTATTTTGGAATCGACGATTGTTGCGAAAATATTTTCATTTCTTAACAAAAAGAACTTGATCATCAAGTTCATCATTATTCAAATTTTCGCTTGAGATGTCTTTATCAATTAAGGATTTTAAAGCAATTTGGTGTCTTTCATCTTCTTTGCTTTTCTTATCTTATGTTTTGTCTCGATGCGATTTAATTCACGCTTCATCAATATTCCATAGAGCACTTCCAATGTATATGTGTTGATATCTTTGATACTTTTATCAACATTTTCAACAAACTCCAATTATTCAAGCGAGATCTAGGCATTTTACTTACAAGTTTAGTGGCCAACTTGACATCTAAAACTATAGTGAGTAATGAAAGATACTAACATAAGTTTTGTGATTATTGAAAGAATTTACTCATAAAAAATTGTAAGCAATTCTTATTTGTAATCATCTCTTAGACTTGTACCATTATTTAACGAGAAGTTAGTCTCTAGCTATATTTTCACGAGAATTTCTTATAAGTGCATTTGAAGCATTTATCCTTACTCTTAAATCTACTTAATATTCAATTGTTTTGGACGTATTTCTACTTATATTAAATGTATGTATTACTTTTATCGGTGAAAGTCCCTTCTTGAAGTTGTATCAAGCAAAAATAAAGTGATGTGTATTAAAAGGACCAAATGATAGAATATTAAAGCATCGGGACCTGGACATAAGAAAAGGTGGTTAAGACACTTCACATGATATCTAGATGAAACATGGTAGTTGGAGGTAATAACAGTGATTTTAAGAGATGGATCAAACACCAATAAGTCAAAAAGTCGAAACGAAGAACCTTGAGGCTCGTTTGACACGGCTTTACTTTTGCTTATTGTAAAAGAGCTTTGGAGAAAATTATTTTAATTTTTGTTTGAAAACTAATTTTTTAAAGAGTTTCATATGATTTTAAAAAAAGTCATATTTGACAAATTTCCTCTAAATTTTTTTATATTTAAAAGAAACACTTTCATAAAATTAATCAAATGAGTCTAAAAGCTACTTTTGAATCTTAAAAACTGTTTTTGACTTTTAAAAAATCATGCCAATGGAACCATAATGCAGAGTACTTGAGAAATTAGTACACAAAGCTTGGTATAAAGATCTCCACATGACAAAAATCTTTTAATTATTTTTAATTGAGACTCGTTTCACTTTTTAAAAAATTTGAGATTATAACTACAACTAATTATTTCTTTATTAATATTATTTTTACTTAGTCTCTGTTTGACAATCATTAAAATGAGAAAAATGAGTTAGAATAGTAATTTTTTAGAAAATGTGTGGTTAGAATGTAGAAAAAGTTTTTGATTTGCAAGCAAAATATTTTTATTGTAAAAATATTTGATTGAAAATGAATTAGAGTAAAAAAAAAAATTATTTTAATGAATGTCAAACATGGGCTTATTTAAAGAGGAAGGGTAAAACCACCATTTTAAAAGGTTTTATGTAAAAAATGGACAAAAATATTGTCCCACGCAATGTTTTGGATGACTTGGGAGAGTTTTGCATCAAAATGAAAAGTTAGGAAGGTATTCACAAAATAGATAAACGTTATAGGGTATTGCTCCAATTATCTATGTCATGCTCCGTTTCATTTTGATAAAAAATAGATTTTAATGAAATTTGTGATTAAAAGTTAATAAAAAATTTAAATTTCATAAGTTACGTGATTAAAAATAAATTTAAAATAATAGGACCAAACAGGTCCATATCATATAGTCATCATATGTGCGCATGTGAATGACATTACTTTGCAAGTGTTAGATTTTTTTGTGAATACATTTCTCTCTCTCTCTTCTAAAAACACATTATTCGTTAAAATAATATTAAAAGAGATAAGAAATTTCCAAAATTAATGCGGGTGGCTCAAAGCGCGTCTTTTATCTCCCCAAATCCATATTCTTATTTCAAAATTTCCACACAATCCTCACACTCGCAGTCTCTCTTTCTCCACACTCCTCATTCCTACCAACACATTAACAAACAGTTGTGCACCCCGATCGTATATATAGATTGTGTGTATATATACACGCACAAACACACAATTGAGCGGGTAAGTGAAGAAGGTTGATGAAAGATGTCTGTACACTCAGCGCAGGTAGTGCAATCTGTTAAAGAAAACAAATAAAAACTCGTCAAGTGGAAAGAAAACAAATAAAAACTCGTCAAGTAATCGACGGAGAGTGGGTGGTGTAAATAATAGTAATGTGCAAAGGAGTTTTCTTGGTTTGAAGAAAAACTGGGCCTCCATTAAATTCTGTTCTTGAAATCGAACGTGTTAACAATGGCTCACTTCAACAGTCTTCTGATTTGGAACCCAAGGTGGGTTTGATTCCTACACACGCTCTCTCTATATATGTGTGTGTGTGTGTGTGTGTTTGCCATTTTTTTTTTGATTTCCTGAAGTTACAATGGTTTTTGGAATTGCTGAAATGGGAATTTGTGCTAATTGATAGTTTTTTCCCCTTTTTTGTTTGAGGATATTATTTATTGGGTGTGAGAGGACTGAGGAGGCTGCAACTTGACTTAAATGATCAATGGCTAGTCGCGCTTCTGCTTCCCCCTCCGTGTGTTTGTGTATTTTCATTGAGAATACTGAATGTGAAGTGATTATTTCGTGAAAAAAAGTCTTCTTTTTGTTTTGTCTAAGCAAAAGTTACCTTTAAGTAACTTCACTTTTTTTAGGCTTAGTCAGACTTGCTCCCAGTCTTCTCTCTGAGCTTTGCTGTGCCAGTATCTACTGATGTAGAAGAAGAATAAGATTCTAAACTCTATCTAGGAACCGTCATAAAGACTACAAATGACCAAGAAGTCGTATCCTTTGACCAAAAGGCTTTTGGCTGCTATTATTTTATTTTATATTTGTCCTTTCAAATTCTTTAATTATATTCAGCCAACTGCTAGTTTCTGCACGTGGGAAATCGAATGATGTTAAGTAGACTGCATGGAAGGATCCAAATGTTGATTTAAAGTCTGATGTTGGTAAACTATGGAGGAATTTTACTTCTCTGCTTCTTCCATAAGTGGTCATGCATGCCATAGACATTAACAGTAATGGACAATTACTAGATGAGATCCTTGCTCAAATTGTAATGAGAATGTTTGTAGAAATATGAAATCATGTTTGTTTGAGGGAATTTATTTATAGCTCACAAGTGTCATTCTCTTACATTTCATGTTGGTAGATCTTCAGGTCATTCATTTTCTTATGAAGTGATCCATTTTCTTATGAAGTGATCCATTTACTGCTATTTTACCATGATGAACTTGTTTATGGTTTTAGGTTGCAAACTTGGAAGATATATTATCTGAAAGAGGGGCATGTGGAGTTGGATTTATTGCCAACTTGGAAAATAAAGGATCACATGAGATAGTTGAGGATGCCCTTACTGCTCTTGGATGCATGGAGCATCGTAGTGGTTGTGGAGCGGATAATGATTCTGGTGATTGTTCTGGAGTCATGACGCTAGACAGTATCATATGGGAAAACATACGAGATTTTAACATTTTTTCCTTTGTTAATCCTATCCGGTACTATCTATTCCAGCGTAACAACCATGTCATGAATGCAGGTTCTCCGTGATCTTCTTGAGTTTAAAAGTGATCGTTCTCTGATCCCAGTTGGAAGGGTTGAACCTGCTTCATCTATTGTTGAGAGGTTTTGCACTGGTGAAATGTCACTAGGAGCAATTTCTAGGGAAACTCATGATGCGATTACTATTGCTATGAATAGATTGGGTGGGAAATCTAATTCAGGAGAAGGAAGCGAGGTAATCTTTATTCAAATTGTGTAGGAAGTAATTTGATGTGGCTAGATCAGGTCGGATTCGCTAGTTAAGAACCTATATATCTTTGTATTAAAACCTAAATACTTGTATCCATTTTCAATCCAAAAAAACTATATTATGATTAATAAATATCCAATTAAAATATATTACTATTAAAGTAATTAAAGTTTATCCAATCCGCTGGAGTCCACTTACTGATGTTGACGATGGGTACTCTCCAACATTGCCACATCTAAAAGGTCTTCAAAATGTCGATACAGCTACAAGTGCCATCAAACAGGTCTAAACGCCATCAATAACAACATTCTTCCACATGCACAACTGTTAACTTACATAAACAAAGATATGTCATATGCTAATGAATGATAAAAATTATCGTGGTGATTGAATTTGATTTTCAGGTTGCTTCCAGGCGCTTTGACACAACATTCTTGGCTAATGCAGATCAACTAGAAATCAAAATTGCTCAAGGTGCAAAACCTGGTGAAGACGGCCAACTTCCAAGGAAAAAAGTTAGTGCTATTGAAGATCTTGCTCAATTGATTTTCGACCTTCATCAGGTGAAGATTTCGCAGCAAGTTTGTTCTTCTTGTACTCGTAAAATATCTATTTGCCAGAACTATGACATTCACACTGCTATCAATGAACAGGTCAATCCCAAGGCTAAAGTATCTATAAAGCTTGTGGCAGAAGCTGGCATCGGCACAGTGGCTTCTGGAGTTGCCTAGGGTGATGCTGATATTATACAGGTGTACATCGATTATCATCCATCAATGTTCCATTCTGAAGTTAAAGTTTCAAAATTGATTTTATCCAACAGATGACCCAAAGAAAATTTTCTGTTTAGCCTTATATCTTTACTTTAATTTTTTTTTTTTTGGTCTCAATTCGAATAAGCTCTTTGATTTGCTACCGGTTTTATGTTTTACGCTACATCCTTTATTATTATTTTTTCAAATGCTATGTATTTACCGGCTTGTATGATGCCATTTCTTGAAATGCGAATCCCGTACAAATTAACTGGAAAATAATAAAAACATCACACAGTTTCTTTGTATGGCAGACAGTTTTCTTGAGACCATCATTCATGCGTGGACCTTTTAGTCTTTAGTAGGATATGGTTAACAACATCTAGTTTATGTTTGGCCTCGTTTGCAGATATCAGGGCATGACGGGGGAACTGGAGCAAGCCCTGTGAGTTCTTCAAGCATGCAGGTGGTCCTTGGGATTTTGGGGTTACAGAAACACACCAGGTTCTTTTTTATACACTTCAAACATGAGATACTTTTCATTTTCATGTTTCATTTATTGAAATCTATCTAACTTCTATTTTTCCCTTCTTTCGTTTCCCTGTTGGGGTGGGCTTATAGACTCTCATTCAAAATGGGCTCAGAGAAAGGGTCATTCTCAGGGTAGATGGTGGCTTTGATGTCTTAATGGCTTCCATAGCTATGATTGCTACTGGCTGTGTTATGGCTCATATCTGCCACACAAATAATTGTCCTGTTGGTGTTGCTAGTCAGGTGATGAAATTTTATTTTTATTTTTCAACTTCAAATGTCAGAACCTTTTTCTTTTCATTTGATAACATCTCTCATTGAATTTTCCTCAGAGAGAAGAATAAAGAGCTCGTTTTCCTGGCGTGCCTGGTGACCTAGTCAACGACTTTTTATACTTTGCAGAAGAGGTAATGTACATTCCTATGTTCAATATGATTAATGAGATTTTCTTTCAAGATGCTCTGACATTACTATTTGAAGTTTCTTGGAATTCTAGTATCTTTGAGCTCATGAAAAGTTACATGTCCGTCCCTCCTACCTGATGTTGGATTCTGAACTGACTAGATAGATGCCGTTTTTCATGTATGACCAATTTCTCACCAGGATTGAGCTCATGACCTGTTGCATATCAATCCCTCCAACCCGATGCTTCTAGTTCAAGAACATTCACCCCTTTAAAAAGTTCTGAAACAAATACTCTCATTACTTAAGACTTCTTCTTTCTTTCTTTCTTTTAAAGAAACATAAATTTATTTATTATAGAAGCAAAACTATGAATGATAAGCTGATAACTAATCCTTTTATGATCCAACGTAATTAAGTCATATTAAAAATGCAATAATTTTTCCAACTAAGATCAGTCAATGTGAAAGCAACGCTCTTAAATCCATATCCATGTAGAGTTTCACGTGAATTATCCTAAATAGTTGGATATATTATATGCTAACCCAGTATAATTTGATATTTAATAGCTACTAACTTTTTGAACCCATCAAGGATTATAAATATAGTTTTTGTTCCTATATGCATATTCTGATGCTCGGTCGATAATCTTTTGCCAGGTAAGAGGCATGTTGGCTCAACTGGGTTATGAGAAACTGGATGGTGTAATTGGACACACAGAATTGCTAAGACCTCGAGATGTTAGCTAACAATTGTATCCCATTCATCCAGCATCCTCTTCTGACGTCGTCTATGTTATGTGAAAAGTATATATATATGAGAACTTTCACGAGTTGAGAGTCACTTTGTCTTGCTTTTGCCAGGGAGGGAGGGGGGGGGGGGGGGGGGGGGGGGAAAGGGGGGGGGGGGGGG
>CAIGRP010073181.1:0-10088 GCA_903798385.1 Fraxinus cuspidata | reverse complement strand
CTTTCTTCATCTTTACTCAATATGCATTGAATATATCAAATTGAGTTATTTTATTATAGATACACATTACGTCCTCCATTTACGTTCTTGACATCTTTACATTTATTGAATAAAGCAATTGAAACATAACTCTCAAAAGATCAACTTTTGTTCCAAAACATTTTAATGGATTTAAATTACTGTCCAATCAAGTGGAATGAATCCGTAAAATGTACATTGATGGTAAATCAATATACACCTTAACATTCATTGAATAAATCAATTGGAACAAAACTCTCAAAAGATTATCTTTTGTTAAAAAAAAATAAAAATTAATGCATTTAATTTACTATCCAATCAAGTGGAATGAATCCGTCAAATGTACATTAATGATAACTAAATAGTTGACAAAATAATTCATGATAATATTGTTCAAATGGTTGAATTATAGTGAGGATAAAATCGTCAAAAAATACAATGCACTTGTAATCTAATCACAAGAAAATATTATGTACCTTTGCATAATTTGAAAGAAGCTTCTTTTACCATATATATTAGTGTTTGTTCGAGTGGCATTTAAAAATACATCGAGCAATATCATAATATGAAAAAGCTCGGGCAAATTATGCGATTATCGTGAAATATTGAATCTCATAGATTGTACCTAGATTTACAATATAAAAATAATAAAAGCTTCTGACAAATGATGATGATAGTTTTATTAATATCTCTATCAATTTCCCAACGTATAGTCTAGAATATCAAATAGAACATCATGCAATAATCCTTTTTGGTTTCTTGTTTAGCACTATGGGCATAGGAGGATCCTTATTAAGAGTCCTTCAAATCCTTCAAAATCTTCTATATATATGGTTCATATGACCAAATTATTGTCCATCTAAAAAAATAGAATTTATAACTATTTCACAAAAAAAAAAAGTCTTCAAACGAAGAAGCCCATCAAATAAATTTCAAAAATATTGATGAGTAAAATATCTAAATAATTCATGAAAAGGGTTTATATTGTTGATAGATTAATTCATTTACGTCGAATACTCATGATAAAAATAAAATCCATTCACAAACAAGGAATTTAATTAATTTGAATTAATGAATATAGAAAAAAAATAATTTGTATACTTGTGATCTTGAAAATTAATTTAGACAAAAGTGTGTGTACGTGAACTTGGAGAATAATTTGTATCATAAACTAACTTTAATAATTTATTTACTACTAAATTAATGGAATAGTCCCGAAAATATATAAAGGGTACATGGACTTGGGAGAATCTCTTTTGAGAAAACAAACCCACCAATTACATACATACATATTTGCTAGTGTAAGAGTTTCCGACACTTCTCCCCAGTCCCGTTATGGAGGAATCAATTGTTAATTATTGAGTATATGAATGGTTAGGGAACATGAGAGGATTTTTAATTGAAAAAGTAATGCATATTGAAAAATGAAAACTAAAATATTATTGGAATAATTGAATTATTGTAACTAAAAAATAATTCTCACTTGATGTAATATTTAATATATTATAGATAATCACATCATATTCCTTATTAAACTTTGAATACATGTATGTTTGAAACCATTTGTTAAAATGGTCAAATCGAATTTATCATGATATCATTCGGGAACTTGTTTTTAACCATAAAGTGATTTGACTAACTTGCAGACTTTATTTTCATTTCTAGGCAAAACAAAACTTTCAGGTTTTTTATGCATATTTCTCTAGGTTCACCATTAAGTAAAGTTGTTTTAACCCACATTTAATATATGTACAAACATATATCAAAGCAATCACCCCAAGTACTCTTAGGGATGGCAATACGGAAACGAGTACAAAAGTATTATAATAGTCCATACCATCTTTTGTGTTTGTGTTGGAAAATATGGGTCATGGGTTATCCATGTTGGGCAACCCAACCCATGAGACATTAAAAGAATTGGAGGGAGTGGTTTGAACTTGAAATTCAAACCTACAACTCCCTATGGCAACCTTTAATTCCCATACAACCTCCAATTATTATTGTCTAGAAAAATAGAGAGAAAAGATGGATAAAATGTGTGAAATTCGAATGGAAAATCACTAAAAAAAGAAAAGTGTCTGGAACAACATATATGTCATGAAAACTCTCAAAATTAAGCATTTAGATTGTGGATGATAGCCCATTCCATTGTGATCAGAATTGAGAACAAGAAAATACAGATTTTGAAGTTTTGAAATGCAAAGTGATTCAACCTTACGAAGATGTTGGAATTCATTCTTTCAAGTAAAGATTCTTGATTCGCAATTCATGTTCAAGCATACTGTGAAGTAATATATTGGTATCATAGCCATAAGGCTGAATTCATTACTGTTATACATGCTTAAAATATACAATTACATGATTCCATTGAGTTATGAATCTTATATGTAAAGTTTTGAAACTTTATGTGGTCTTTAATGACATCTTTTGATATGCATGTCTAAAATTAATGAAATTTTGGAATTATGTATATAATATATTTTAAAATTCACCTGCAAAATTTCATCAATTTTCGTTATTTCATTTGGGAGAATTTTGTTTTTTCTTTTTGTAGAAACTTTAAAAATTTACTACATCTTATTCATTGATTTTCATGTAGTAATACTTGTATGGTTAGAAAGGTATTTCAATGATCTTTGCAACCATATGAAGAACTTAAATTTTGGACTTAGAAAAGAAAATGGTATGAGTTTTTGAAATTTGGATGAAAATCCAATTTGTTGTATGAAAATTGGTAAAACTAGAAATTTCATATTGCATTTCATATTTTCCATTTGGTACAGTTTGATAGATCTTCTCGAGACCTTTCCAACGGTATAAAGATAATTAATGTGGTTTTGAAATGAAAAAGTTATGACCTCTCAAAGTTTGGTAGAAAATCCGAAATTTTTCATGAATTTTTTGCTATTTTCACTCTCAAACAGATTGGTTGATGTCCCAAACATGTCTTTAAATCTAACCACACATATGAATTCAAAATCGCAAATTGGTCCTTCAATTCTTTTTTACTTTTCAGTTCTTCAATTCTTTATATGATTTTCAATTCTTTATATGATTTTGTATTCAATACTTAAATAAATTTGTTAAAAGCATTATTATTTATTTAATTTGATTACATCTTTTTTTTTTAAATCAAGAATATTTATTAGGTAACATTTGCCTAATGAGAGAGTAAATTTTTGGATACTTTCATTTTTTTGTTTTGAAATAAAAATACTCCAAAAGCATTTAAAATACCTAGTTTTATATACGTTCATGAGTTTTATGAGTCTTGATTAGGTTATATGATCTATTATGATTTATTTCTAATTTTTTGTACTTATGAGTAATAGATGGATCTATGCACATTTTTAGCATCATTAGATGAGAGGCTAGAGAAATATGGGCTATAGAACTTGTTGAAAAGCTACCTGCTTAATAAAATTGATAAATATATCTGTAACATAACTTTGTGGAATATGTGAATATTTTTGTGATTTCAATGATAAATAGAATATGAGAATTTTGATGTCGTCTTTTATTTGTTGGGATTGTGTTGCAACAAATATTAAAACGGTTGACAATTTGTATAATAAAACNATATATCTGTAACATAACTTTGTGGAATATGTGAATATTTTTGTGATTTCAATGATAAATAGAATATGAGAATTTTGATGTCGTCTTTTATTTGTTGGGATTGTGTTGCAACAAATATTAAAACGGTTGACAATTTGTATAATAAAACTTAAATGATGTAAGTTTCATTCTTCGATTATGATTGAAATTATTTTTTGGAAGAATTAATTTGTAATATGATGACAATCATAATTGGATAAAAGGGTATATTTGTGCTTTTATTGCACATTATGAAATTATTTTATCGAATTACATGATATTTGTTAATTTGTGAATGGTTATGAATTCTAAAGTCAATAACATTAGTGAGATTCTTACTTAAACTATTGATTGTTAGTTGAGTGATAGTTCGGTGATGAAAGGTTTAATGAAAATCTCACATGCAACTATTTGATTCACCAACTGAGTGAGAGTTCTCAAGTTAGAAGAATTAATGTAATTCTCACTTAGAACTTATGAAATTTTACGTTATGAAATTAAGTTTATAATAGTGAAATAAAAGGATTATGGACGATGGTTGGGAACTTAATGAACTTTCGACTCTATGCCTAACATTGAAGTATCGAATATGTTAATTTATGTTAATGCAAAGTTGTATACGTTCCTCAATGGGCATTGAATTAGAATAACAATATCTCTAAAATCTAATAGATCTCGACATCAAAGTCTATAGTTGTTGACATTAATAAAGATGATAAGCTAAATGCGATAACATTTGGTATGATAGAATTTTGAGTGTACGAAAAGTATATGATGCTTTAGAGAGCATTAGACGTGCAATAGTAGACCAGATGTGGGTCGTACTACTCTAGAGAATAAAGATCGAGAGCTTTTTCAAAAACGAAAAAAAGATATATTCTAATGCTTGAACATTTGAATTGTTAAGTTTTGCTATAGATGATCTTTTTTTTTTTTTTAATGTGATTGAACTGAAATGATTAACATAGTGCTAACAATTTTTTGTTGGTCATATTTATTTTAGTTGAGCAGTAAGTTCAAACTAGTTTCTTCTCAATATACGGGAACTTTGAAGGTTATTGTGACTTACAAATTGAATCGTCAATTTTTTCTATTGACACTATTCATTGTGTGAGTCAAAAGACGTGCGACTTGATATTGCTAAGTCTCGAGCACATATTTGTGTAGCAATGTTCTAATTTGTATAAGACTTCGAATCTTATGTTTTAAATAAGTTCAAACAAATGCGGGATAGATGAGGACCAAGAAGAACATATCGATAGAAGTACATGAAAGTAATTTTGGTTGATGATTAATATGATAAAGTTTTAAGTGTTTCAACCATATGGTTTGAGTCTCTAAGCTCGAAAGTAGTTAAGCTAAATGAAATTACGCTTGGAATATATTCATTTGAGTGTTGTTACGTTTCAACACTATACATATTAGATCTTATCTTGTGTGGATAGTAGATTTAAGAGTTAGAAATCCACTTTTTATGAGATTAAATAGTGTTTTTAGTCTATTGTCGAGTCTTTCACTTAATATAAAATAGATATATAAAAATAATGAAAATGAAGTGGAGGTTTATATGACTGGTACTTGCAATATATCGTTGCGTAGTGGAGATATTGGCCTCGTATTTGATATTAAGATAGTATCAAAAATTCTATTAAACTTGATCTCTACTATTGTTATTCATAAGAATGGTCTCTAGCTTGAAGTTTAGATTAGACCAAATAGACTTAAAGACTGTATTTTCATTCTCAAGAGAATCGATTGAAGAGATCTACATGAATCGATTTGTAAGTTTCATGTTGAAGGATTTTATAGTATTATGGTAACTTTATAATTATACTTGCAGCATAATACAGTTATCTTAACTGTGGTACTTGAGTTTTAAAAAGATTTAAATCTCATACAAAATTTCGTCTTATGGATGAAGATCACTGTATTTATGTAAGTATCTGATGGTAGGTTGTAATTCTAATTTTGATATTGATGACATTATATTGGATAAGTATGAAAAGGACCGTATTGAGATCATTTTGAAATGGTTATATATATCTTTGAGACAAAGGACATGAGGTTAGCAAATTGTATATTTTGTGTAAAAAAGATTATTCTAGTCTTTTTTCTGTTAAAACGGTTGTATACTATAAAGATTCTAAAGTATTTTTTACTGTAAAATTACTACCATGTTAATACTTCTATATCGGAGGGTGACCATATGAGTCTCTATAAATGTCCAAAGACTCCACAAGTGCATGATCGTTTCTTTTTTCGCAAGTGAACGAGATCCTAATCAAGTAATATAGTAGTGTGTAGAGTGTCAAACCCACGGGGCTACTTGTTTGATCGAGTAAAAATTGTAACAAAATTTGTGATCTTTTATACTAATCTCTAGATTATGAATTAAACTAATAAAAGTAAGTAAATGTGTTTTTATTCGAATATGTGAAAGTATTTATAAGATGTCGATTCCCCCTTGTTATTCCATTTTTAGCACAACGATTAAAGTGACAATTTGTAATCAATCTTGTTTGTCAATATTCCTAATTTAATTGAAAATCTCTCTCAATAGTTATCAAATCTATTCCCCTCATGTACATTCCTATCTCTCGATTAAAGATCGAATATGATAAATGTATTAAACGATCTAGAACATCTATGAAAATCTTGTAAACTATAGATGTATATCTCTATCCCCTATCGGACTTTACAATATTTATTAATTTTATCTAAAAACCTATTATCTCTCTCGATAATAATAAATTCTAATAAATCATCTTAATTAGTAGCTAATTAATTAAAAAGTCGGTAAAAACAATAAAAAATATTCAAGAAAATAAACATACTAGTCGTCAAAATAATTAACTAATATAAAAAATTTCAAAACAAGGGTTCATCTCATCTTAACATTGTATAAAACTACCCTAACATATCGAAATTACAAGAAATCATATTTAAGTGAAAAAATTTAACCCAGATTTTTTATGAATTGAGAAGATGAATCTAGAATTGTTGAATCTCTTCAATGGTTTCCTGATGAATCTTCACTTGCGCCTTCTCTTCTCTCACATGAACAATGAATTCTCCTACTTTGATGATAATAATTGATAAGTATTGGAATATGAAGTGTACATCAAAGATCTCTCATATGTATTCTGCTATTATATATTTGTAGGAGTTTGAATTGGTTTTCAAAAGAGTTCGAATCGAATAAAGTTGTATTCGCGCGTGGATTTTTTGTCTCTTCACAACAGTCAGTATTATAGCTATAACTTTATTTCAAAATATCCTATTGAGGCAATTCAAAATGTATTAGAATGATAACTCAAATGGATACAACTTTGATAGAAGTAGAATTTTTCCAATTCTGATGTTTACTATAACAAAAATGGGTCTCAACATTCGGCTAAAAATCTGGAATATAACTTGTGCAATTGGAAATTGATTTTGAACATATTTCATTCCTTTTTAAGTTGTAATTCCATACAATTGTTTCCTAGAAATCTTCAAAGTATCTTTTTGTATCCAAATTAACTATTGAATATTTACAATTTGTTCCTCAAAATTTTTATTTCACCATTTTTCACTTCTTTCCTTCACTTCTTCGTTCAACCACTGAGTTATACTTTTATAACATAAAATACTATAATTTAGAATATATTTTGTCAAAAGAACTATCAAATATTGATATTTTAGACCATGAATAAGTGTATAAAATACACTTATCAAATACTCCCAAACTTAAACATTTTTTTGTCCTCAAACAAAATTATAACAAAATATATATTTTCTTGTAATCATCATTACAAGCTATGTTATCTAAACCACACAAGCACACAACCTAAAACAAGAAAATATATATTTTGTTGAAATTTTTCAATTTTTTTTTTTTTTGTATTATTAAAGCAATAACAAAAAATAAACACTCAAAAATAGTAAAAACTCAAAGTTTTTTCCACTCATAAACTTAAAATCGAAATTGTCCTTAATGTCATTAATCATAAATAAGAATATAAAGGGGACGGGAAAGAAAATGAAGGATGTACTCCCCGAATTTTTCTGTTGAAGGTATGAGGTACTTTGTATGACGACTAAACAATTTTCTTCATCATGCTTTCCCCTTAGTCTGTGTTTGTTTAAGTATTTCACGACGTCATATTTCTACACATAGTGGTCAAATCAAATATTAAAGATTTAAAGATCAAATAACCTAAAACATATGTTACGTAGCCCAAACAATCCAAACAACCAACAATAAATTCAATGAGATTAGGGAAAACTTGATAGGATGGTGATACCCTATAAATTGCCTAAGTCTAATGCAAATTAATAATCAAAATAAATCTTTATGCAATCTGGTACAGAAAGCAGAATAAATAAAAAGGTTAGAAACCTGGATTACCTCCCAATAGGCGCTTAATTTATAGTCTTTAGCTAGATTGTATGGATAAATTGGTCAGGGTGGCTTATGTTGGAATCTTGCAACCTTACACTCCTAGCAATTTTCAGCCTTGCATCCTCTTTTTGCCCCCCCAAACTTTGAGCTCTCCATTCTCCTCTCGAACAAGGCTCCTTTGATGTTTAAGTTTTATCTCATTTGACCCTTGTTGAACTTCTTGAACAGCAGATTTAACTTCTCCAAGACTAATGGTTGCTTAAGTGGATTATGTAATTTAAAGATCTCATATACGTCCCCCACCCTCACAATCAGCTCACCCTTCTCCATGTCAATCAAATTTCGACTTGTTGCTAAAAAAGGTCGACCTAAGATAATTGACATATAGTGGTCATTTTCGAGATTCATAACAAGGAAATCTGCGTGGAATATCAGTTTCCCAACCTTGTCCCATGGGTATCTTATACTCCTGTTTGCTAGCTGCAGCGTAACATTCGATCACTTAACTTCCCCAATTCCTAATTTCCTAAAAGTAGACAAATGCATTAAATTTACACTTGCACGTGTATCACATAAAGCATTAAAATGAAATTCTTTGCTTAGTGAAATAGGTAAAGTGAAACTCCCTGGATCCTTTAGTTTTGGTGGCAATTTATTTTGCAGCCTTGCACTGCTCTCCTCGGTTAATGCCACTTCTTTCCAGTCTGGAAGCTTTCTTTTTTTAGATATCATGTCCTTCAAGAACTTTACATACATCGGGATCTGTCGAATTGCATCGATGAATGTGATGTTAATGCGGAGCTTTTTCAACATATCCAGAATTTCTCAAATTGTTCATCGAGCTTTCTCTTTTGCAGACTTTGTGAAAATGATAGTGGTGGCACAAATTCTTTAGTAGGAACGGTTTTCCTACCCTTTGGATCATCTGAAGCTCTTTCTATCTCCGCTTCTTTGTTTTGCTTATATTCTTCCAATTGCTCATCAACTGTGGAATATACATTTTCTTTTGTAACAACTGGTCTCTGTATACTAATCTCTGGTAGTTGAACTCCACCACAGGTCGTTATTACCTCAATCTGTTCTTCCTCTACGACCTTCACAGCCATTACCTACTGTTTGGGATTTATCTCAGTGTCACTGGTAGTGCTTTTGGTGGTCTCTCTGAAAGTGCTTTCACTATATGTCCCATCTAATTTTCCAATTTTTTTATAGCACCTCCCTGAACTAGTAAAGTTTTATATGTTCTTTGCATATGTTGGGTAGATATATCAACCAATTTAGTAACAAGATTTTCTAACGAAAAATTATTTTCGGTTTGCTGAAAACCTGATGGCACAGTTTGCTGTGGCACAATCTGAGCTCCCAAATTGTTGCTCCATTGGAAATTTAGGTGATTCCTCCAGCGTGGGTAGTAAGTGTTATAATTTTAATTGTATTGTTGTCTTTGAAAATTTTGAGCTTAATTTACATCCTCTACTGATTGAGTAAAAAGACTACCCATGTGCAGTCAACACTCTCATGATTCCCTCCACAATACTTCCATTTCGGTCCCTTTGTCTGGGCTACATTCATATGATCCACCTTCTATGCCAATGATGCCAACTGTGCTAAAATTATTGTCTAAGAATCAACTTCGAGTACCCCAGCAGCTCTCTTCCACTCATATTTTCAGTAGGCCAAAGTGTATGGTGAATGCCAGATCTCCCATGATTTGGTAAACTTGATCCGCAGTTCTTTTTGTGATAAAACCATCATATGCAGAGTCTACATTAGCCCTACTTATCGGATTTACAACAATGTAGAAATACTGTACTTGAAGTCATTTCTGCAATCTGTGTAGTGGGTATTGGCAGAGTAATTCCTTGTATCGTTCCCAAGCATCTGAATTGCATTCTGAGTCTAGTTGTTGGAATGTGGTAATCTCATCCCTCAGCTTTGCAATCCTTTTTAGTGGAAAATATTTGCTAAAAAATTTCTGACCAAATTGTTTCCATTTATTGATGCTTTGAGGTGGACAAGTGTCTAATCACTCTTTGGCTGAGTCTCTCAATGTGTATGAGAACGGCCTTAGTATGATTGCTTCACTGGA
>CAIGRP010073178.1:0-11366 GCA_903798385.1 Fraxinus cuspidata | reverse complement strand
TCTTCAATGGTAAATTTGAACGTTCGAGCAGACATATTTCAATGATGGAGTAGAAAATTATGAGTCAACTGATAGAAATTGTTCGAACTGGAATATTGTTTCAACAATAAGGAGAACACAGTTACAAGTGGACACGACCCTATCATCAGATGGATGGGATAGTATGGAAGTTTGAATGAGAGACAATTATTTGAATAAGGATGAACGGGTTGGCAGATGGGACGGAGGAGATGTCTGAGTCGACATAGAAGTTGGTTGATGTGGTGTGTTGAATATATTACCCGAATACCAACGTTGATTTCGTGTTTTGGTTGAAAAATGAGTTAAAGAAGGAACAAAGTGATTAAAGATGTTTTTAAGGCAGTAAGATAAATAGGGGGCATGGCGCCAATCGAGGTGAAAAATTAGAGTTATTTATCGAAACTCAACGTTGTGGTGCTCCTGGAGGCGTTACTACCGTCACTCGCTTCCTGCTCAAGCGTTGAGCACCGCTTGCTTGGCGCGAGGCTGATGCTCAAGTGGTGGCTTTATTCGGGGAAAATTTGTTTCCTTATGTTTGATTCATTTTTTATTCTCTTTCCAATTACAATATATTCTCTTGAGTCATATATATAGTTCACAAAATTCTTGGCTTTCATATGACTTTGAGAGAGTTAGAATTGTATTAGATATAAAATATTCTTTGTATTTTTTTCTCCATTATTAATAAAATCTCCGTTCTTTTCTGCCTTACTATTTTGTTTTTCATGTGTTGTGATTGCTAATTCAATCGTGTCTTATAATCTTGTATTATATTTCTAACAAGTGGTATTAAATCATACATAATTCTTGTTAGGATTCTAACAAGTGATATCATAGCCAAGCACGTTGTTCTTCGCGAATTTCAATTTCTCATCGTGGCAGGTGAAGATGCAAGATGCCATCAAATTGGTCATTGGAGGAGAAACAACGTTAAGATCTAAAGGCCATTTCTCAAATTAATATTCAACTTTCGAATCACATTTTTCAAGATATTTTGAAGGAGAAAATCTTAACTGCGTTACGGTTGAAGTTGGAGCAATTGTGCATGATTACGAGTTAAACTAGCAAATTGTACATGAAGCAACATTTGTATTCTCACCGTATTATAGAAGGTACATCTCTAGAAGATCACTTGGTTATTTTTAAAGAAATCGTCGCTGATTTGGAGACCTTGAAAGTTAAGTACGATGAAGAAAATTTAGGGTTAATTTTGTTGTGTTCGTTGTCTGCTTCATACACGTTCTTTAGAAACACGATATTATATAGTCGTGATACTCTTACCGTTGTAGAAATTTATGGTGCTTTTTTTTCAAAGGAAATGGTGAAGCATCTCGTTAGATCGGAGACTCATGGGAAAGGTCTTGTTGTTCACATGGTTATGAAAGATGCAGTTCGAAGCCTAACTTTAGTAATAAAGTTTGTAACTATTGCAAGAAGAAGGAACACATGAAGAAGGATTTGCAGATTAAAGAAAAATTAGCTGCAGATAAAAAGGGAAAGGATCGAGAAACTTTAGGTGAATTCGATATTGCTGGTACAGTGATGGAGAGGTTTTGATTATTTCTGATGGCGACTCCTAACCTGATGAGGATTAGATTCTTGATACAACTTGTTCTTTTCATATGCGTCCTAATTGGGATCTGTTTTCAACATACAAAAAAGTTCTCAAAGGTGTTGTGGTGATGGGTAATAATACACCTTATTGGATAGATAGTATAGAAAAAGTCAGAATCAAAATGTTTGATGGGATAGTTAGGAAACTCGTTGAAGTTACCGTTGGAGTTTGGTTTGAGGTCTATATTGAAGAATAGATCTCAGTCGAAGTCGAAAGTTATCGATAATACCGCTTTGCCGCCATCATCAGCATTTTCATCGTATTCAATTACTAGAGATAGACCTAGGAGAGATATTAAACCTCCACAAAGATACGAGAAAGCTGATTTAGCAGCATATGTGTTGAGTGTGGTTGAAGGTATTGAGTCTAGTAAAGAACCTTCAACGTGAGCATTTGATTGTCTGGATTCTGTTACAAGGTGTAACTCTAGCTGTTTGGTAATTATTGTTTAAATATTTGTGATTGTGTTGCTCGTGGTAATAATTCGAGTAATTTTGGTACCCGAGGCAATTCTATAGAGCAGTGCTTAGATTCAGACGATTGAGTTTATCCTTGTTGGACTTTATGGATGAGGAGGATATGAGGAGAAATTTTGATTGGAGAGTTTCATTGAAGAGCCATTGGTTTATTCATTGCAGTTGAATTTGTCTACATATAGAGAAATTTTGAAGCCTTGAACGTTGCAGTGGAATTTTTGTCAATGTGGAGATTTTTCAACTAAAACATGAAATCAACATTGGAGAGTTCATTGAAGAGCCATTGGTTTATTCATTGCAGTTGAATTTGTCTCCATATAGAGAAATTTTGAAGCCTTGAACGTTGCAGTGAAATTTGTGTCAATGTGGAGATTTGTTGAATATGTAACCCAAATTCCAATGTTGATTTCATGTTTTGGTTGAAAAAAGGAATTAAAAAGGGATCAAAGTGGTTAAGGATGTTTTTAGACAGCAAGATAGCGCTTGGGCACCCAAACAGGGCGCTGGTGCCAATCGAGGTGAAAAATTGGAGTTATTTATTGAAATTCAGTGTTGGGGGTGCTCCTAAAGGCTCTACGACTGTCGCTCACTTGGCACGAGGCTACCGCTCGAGCAGCAGCTTTATTCGGGAAAAAAATTGTTTCCTTATTTTTGGTTCCTTTTTATCCTCTTTCTAACTACAATATATTATTTTGGGTCATACATACTCCACGAAATTCTTGGCTTTCATAGGACTTTGAGTTAGTTAGAATTGTATTAGATACACAATATTTTTTTTTTGTATTTTCTCTCCATTATTAATAAAATCTTCGTTCATCTGCCATATTATTTTGTCCTTTTTGTGTTGTGATTGCTACTTCATATTGTGTCATACAATCTCGCATTCTATTCTTAATAAGTGGAATCAAAACATACTTAATTCTTGCCATGATTCTAACATGGTGGAAGGAGTACCTAGTGGGATGGAGGGGGTTGGCGGAGGAGACAGAGAGGGAACCAAATGTTGTTGAAGGGTTGGCTGATGTGGGGGAGGGGACGGAAGAGATGCAGGTGACAATCTTTTTTAGGTTCCAGTAGTTAACTAATCTACATTCTCTTTTAGTCTCCAAGATTTTAATATAGTGCATAACCAATTTCCAACTATGAAAACTATTAGGATTTGTTTGATTGCAAGAATGGAATTTAGGTAGAAAGAAAATGAATTTCAGGGAATTGAATTGCCTATAACTTGTTCTTGAGGGAATTATCAATTAATTGTGTTTGATTGATATAATTTTTCACTTGAAAAATATTGGAAATTTGGATCTTTTGGTGTTCATTTGATTTTGTTGTTCATGAAAATTGTCTATTAAAGGGATTCCACTTAAAATTTGTTTCCATTGCAAAAGAAAAAAAAATTACCTGGAAAACTATTTTCCCACCACTTTGGTGGGAAAATGAATTCAAGGAAAACCAAGAATTTGTGACCGTGTGGGAGGAAGTGGGAATTCCAATTGCCAAGAAAAAAATTCCAATCAAACAATCAAAAAGTGGGATTCCATGGAATTGTCACCCTATCAAACAGGGCCTTAAATTGTCATATGTTCCTCGCATACCTATTTTTTTAAGCAAGATTATGCTTTCCTTTTTGAACTCGTGTCCAAAATGAGAATTTTTTTTTCTTGAGGTTCACGTGACAATTCTATGAAGATTCTAATGATTTTTTTTTGGGATTGATTGTATGATTATATTAAGGTTGTGTGTCCAACTTGTTAATGGGATGATAGATTAGGGAGCAATGATGCAATATTCCCTTAAATTTTAGTTGGTACCAACTCACAAAATTAGACCTGCAACAACAGAGCTATCAATTTAGATGTTTAAAGTAGAACTCAAGGGTTATAATTCTATTTTTCTTCACCAATGAAGCAATAGCTTTCAACTTTTGCATTCACCAAATATCCTCCTGCATATGTACAATAACAAAAGGATTTTATGGTTGAAACTTTTTAAATATCTCATGTGGAGTATGTCTAAAGGTAAATACGATAAATAATGTTTCTTAATTTATGACAATTAAATTGAATTTAGGCAAGTCGAATTGTCAAAACATGATTCAAAGGTAACATTCACAATTTGAATTAGGTAATGGACGAGATCGACTGTCATTCACATTCGTGTTTAGTGGGTGCCGAAAGTTGAAATTGAAGTATGCTTCCACAACCTTTAAATGACATCGAATTAAAACTACAAATATTAACTCAAATCAAAACAATTTCTATTATCACAAACTTTCGAAAAAAAAATTTACAGAAATACATAATCTAATAAATATGTTAGAATGATAAAAGTAGATTGATATTACTTCGCTGGTCTTGTTTTTATAAATAGGTTTGCGAAATGGGAAATTGATAAATATTGTTATTAATGATGATAGTGAGTGTTACACAATGGGTTACGGTAAGGATAGTGATGATGGTTCGATAGGGTGTGGGTGATGGTCGTGTAATAGTGTTTGTTACTAGTGAAGGTGACAACGATGATGTAATAATACATTTATAGCCATTGTTTGATTTCCATTTTTTTTTTCAAAATGCATATTTTTCTCTTTTCTTTTCAATCATGCATTCTTCAATATAATAATATTACACGCAAATTTAAAACTTTTTCTTATTTTTTAACCACACATTTTCCATCAATCTACTATTTCATAACACATTCTTAGAAAATAATGAAATTCAAACAAGCTCATAAATAGCAACGATGGTAGGAATAGGTAATAAAAAGTGTAATATAATACAATACAATGTAACATTATGTTACAAAATTTATTGCTAAAAATATAGAATAAAAAATATTTAGAAATATATTTGGAATTAGTGAAGTTTTTTTTGTTTATTGTGAGTTGTTCCTAATTTTTATCCGGTTAATAGTAGAAAACCCCTTAAAAACATTTCCATATACGATATACCCCACACATTGAAAATCGTAGAAAATTTTCCTATTTGAAACCCTTTTGTACGAAAAATCTCCATACTGTCAAAATTCATTACTTTATTCGTTAAAAATAGTTAAAAAAATACCAAAATTTAGAAGGAATAATTACAATTGCAATGCCAAACTTTTTATTTTTTCTTGTAAATTATACTCAAATTTTTTATATGTATCACCCATAATCCCAAACATTTAAAACTCTATACCTCACCCCACTTCATCTCTTTCACATGTAAGTCACCATTGTTATCATAGTTTCAATAGGAAATTCAGAACTATAGTTTTTTACTCTAAAAATTTCCTTTCATAATCCAATCATCCAATACACCATCGGAACCACTGCTTCATTGCTGGTACCACCGCACAACTCAGATTTCCATCCCAAAACACTCGTACAAATAAGTTTCGAGAAATTCAGAAAGTTTAATTTATAAGTTCACAAAAAAGGACTCTCAATTATTTGATTTCTTATGATATCTTGCTGGGACTTCTATTGATTTCTGCTTAATTAGTTGTGGGTCGATTTGTGGTGGGAAAGATTTGGGAAGTTTTGTTCGAGAAATTTTATGTCATGATTTTCAGTGGGATATATGGAATCTGAATCCCACATTGAAAGTATAGGCTTCATTTGTGTGGTTTATACGGGGTTGGGTTCTCCAATCACATTAGTTAGCTTTTGTTGGCCAGCTCTTCCAAGTTCCATGACATTGGTATCAGAGCAGACACCATGTCTTCAGGTCTCGATTAACACTTAAGGTATATGGGCACCTGCTCGACGTGGACGTCGAGTCGGAAGCGTGGTGGTTTGTTATGATTTCTAATGGGATATATGAGAGTCTAAATCACACATTAGAAGTATGAGCTTCCTTTGTATGGTTTATATGTGCTTGAATTCTCCAACCACATTAGTTAGCTTTTGTGGGCTGGCTCTTCCAAGTTCCATGACATTTTATGGTAGGTCGATTTTTGCTAAATTAGTGATGGAAATCTTGTTCAGTGGCGATGCGACGGGTGGTGGAGACAATGTTTGTTCTGGGTTTGGTTTGTAAAACCTCACCCACCCCCACTTCATCTTCGTGCAAACGCCAAACACACCTCTTCCATTTTTTACAAACAAACACATCTTCCTTCAGAAACCAAAACGCAAAAATTACATCTTCCTTCATAAATCAAAACCCAAAATTTGTTGAACTTTGAAAATTCATTGCCCCAAATCATTACAAGCCCTAAACCCAAAACGTGGCCAATTTTTTTTATTTTTTCAACAGCCCTTGTGATGATGAAAATGATGATTATTATCCCCATTAATTTCCGTTCCTCCAAACCCTAATCCTTAATTTGTATTTTTTTTTTTTGGGAAAAAGATGAAGTGGGGTGGGTGGAAAATAAGTTCTTAAAATTTGAGATTTTAAGTGACATATATAAAAAATTGAATTTAATTTTAAAAAAATAAAAAAATTTGAATACTGAAATTGCAATTATTCCTTTTTAGTTTTGATTTTTTTTAATATTTTTAACAACAAATCTAACGGATCTTGACAACATGAGATTTTTAGCACAAAAAAGTTTTAAATAGGAGGTTTTCTATTATCGCTTAGATATATTGCACATAAAAATGGGTTCCCTGACCTTAATCCTGTTTAATCATTTGTTTAACCTTTTACCATTGTTTTCTTGGTTGAATTAGCTGTACTCTAGCTCCGACTACTCTAGGGTTCCCCAAAACCCGGGCCATTGACTCCCGTTACCACAGAACACAGATTTTCACTTGCTATCACATGCTCACTTTAGCATGTTTGGAGCTTAAAAGTTAATTTATGAGTAAAAAAGTATTTTTTTTATTAGTCAAAATTTAAAAATAAATATTGTTCATTAGTCAAATATAATGCTTAAGTTTGAAAATAAAAAGTAATTACCAGAAACGACAAATAAAGAATAAATTTGATTCATTAGCATATCCATACACGCCATAAAAATTTAATTCAAATCAAAGTCAACAATTAATTTTAATCAAAATTTATCGGACTCATAATTTTTCAATCACACATTTAATCAATTTTTATCAAAATCTACTAAAAATCTGATTTTGATTATCACCAAACAAGGGCTAATCAAAGTCAAAATTTTAAATTTAATCATGTATTCACAACTAATACTCATTCATTATTAACACATTTTATGAAACCACTACCTTTTTTCATTACAGAGTTTTCATTACAAAGAGATTATAAGGAAGTTATAATGAAATCCAAACATTGACTTTATTATACTTTAAGCATTTTATATTGCTCAAGTTAAAAATAACTATATTACTTCTTTCGATGATAAAGTAATAATCATTTTTGATCTAGTTAATTCTTAAACTTAAAATAAAAAAAGTAATACATTCAAACATGGTTAAAAACAAATGTCTTTTTTTTTTGTCAAATTTAACTATATACGTTAAATCTAAGAGTATATTTGGTACATTAACATTACAGGTACAAAATTAAGAAAAAGAAACGATGATATTCTTGAGTGTGGGCGATCATATATGTCATAATACATTTGAGTCAAAATATACTATCTCCACTTGTCGCTTATATGGTGTTGTTATCATCTTGATAGTTGCTAACTCGAACTAATGAAACATCAAAATGTCAATTGAGGACAAATAATGAATTGGGGTAATAGAACTCAATTTAGGATACATTTGATAGATTTTTTTAAAAATAAAATCTACTTCTGAAATTAAAAAGTTGTCTTTGAACATGTTGAAATTATTTTCTTAAAGTGTTTGTCGTACTAGAAAAGATTTTATAGAAATCTAACTTAAAGATAGATTTCTCAAACAAGTTTTTTAAAAAAAGTAGAAGCAAAAATAGAATTAAGCCAAATGCCCACTTGTATATTTGTAGCTATATTTCCGTTGACCAACGTGCAATTTGTATCACCTATCCCATAGTTGATATGATCCATTAGAATTAGAAGTATCTAAGTTAGATGATAAAATTTGAGAAATACGAGACAAAACTGTTTTGTGAGCCAATTATTTGCAAGTGTAGACAAGAAATGGATCTAAAAAGTCCAAAATTTTAGTGATGGGGCTAGACAAAGACCAGACCTCATATAATACGAAAGAAGGGACAGCGACAAGTACAACATGTCTTCAATTACTCGAAATAGAGATAAAAGCCCATGTGCCCTCACCTTTATAGTAGGAGAGTACAAATAATTAATTGCCAAGTCCTCGTTTAGTTGGAAAGTAATTGTTTTGAAAAAATGTATAGTTAAAAAATGGTAAAAATTATGCATTTATGTATAATACTATTTTATTTGATTGAAATTGTTCTCTGGCCTAATTTGTTTTCAAATTTCCACAAACCCAAGTCAATTGTCCTCGTCCTCCTCCCCCACATCCACTGATATCCTCATACCTATAGACATCCACAACGATGACAATCACAGTACAATACGCGTTGTCGCACGTGAAGCGATCGTGCATTGCACACCGACGACGATGTTGCAGTTGCAACGTAGCATTCGTTGTTGTTGCTTCTTGCAATTTAATGCAACATGGGCTGCTTCTTGCGATCTGTGGTGCGTGGTGATTTTCACATGCAAGGAAGAAGATGTAAGAGGGTTATATGTTGGTGCAGGTGGTGGTGACAACATAGTGGTTATGATGGTATGACAGTGGTGGTGGTGGTGACGACGTTGAATCTACGATTTGCATGTCTATGTGGATGGTTAGAGGTGGTGGAGGTGCGGGTGGATTTGAGGAGTTGGTGGTGGTAAGTTGTAGATATATGGCGATGGTGACAACATTTTGGTTGGAGTGGAGTGGATGAGATGAGATGAAGGGTAATTTTTGGCTAATTAATTTGGTGATTATTTAATTTGATAATTTGTGATCGATACTAAGTTATGGTTAATTAATTTGATAATTTGTAATTGAGAAATATGTTGTGATCAATTAATTGAATAAATTGTGCCGTGAAATAAGTTGTGACTAATTAATTCGATAATTTGTGGTCGATAAAAAAATTAAGACTTTTTTACAAATTTCTTATTTTTGAAAGTATATATATTAAATCTCGAATAATGTTACTGTACAAAAGCAGTTATATAATGATTTACATACAGATTAAGTGTTAAAAATAGAGTGGTTAAGTATTTTTCTTTCTAAAATTTGGTTGAAAAAATTTTAACTCAATCATATTTCACCACACATCATGAGTATGTAAATATATTATATACACGTAGCAAAGCCATTAAAACTTTTGTATTCTGATATTTTTCTCTTTTAATTTTCTTTAATTGCTTCGTAGGAGCCCTACAAAGGAAGACAAATCTCATTCGCTAATCCACTGTAATGCACACTGCATCTCAATTTTTCTCTCCATTTGATTTGGCTTTGTGCTGATGGAAACCGATACCAGTACTGCTTCTACAACTGAAAACCATACCCATAACCATTATCATATACACCCACCTCAACCCCATGGGCACCGTGACATTCTCCCTTCCTCCTCCGTTCTTATCATAGTTATTCCGATCATTATCATGTTCTTAATTCTCGCAATTCTGTTGTTAATTGTAATGCTCCGACGCCTACAATCCGCGAAATGCAATCGCAACCCAAAAAGTAGTAAAAGTGTAATCAACAACAGCAATTGCATGTTTATTGCTCATAGCACCATAAACATCAATTCCAGTCCAGGTAATTAATTAATTGCTACCTCCAGTTGTAATTCCAAGTTCTTTTGCATTTTTACTTCAATTTGTTTTATATTGCGATTCAGCTGAAGTGAAGAGCGGCGGGTGTCTGTACGGAACAGGTTCGTGTCGCGCGCAGCAACCTAAATTGAGAGATGCTCAAGTATTTACATTCAAGGAGCTGGAAATGGCTACAGATAAATTCAGTGAAGCAAAATTGATAGGGAATGGAGCGTATGGAGTAGTTTACAGAGGGGTCCTCAGTGATGGGACTGTAGCCGCGATTAAGATGTTGCACCGTGATGGTAGGCAAGGAGAACGTGCTTTTCGGTTAGAGGTTCGTTCACTTCATTTATTATCCTTCCTTTCATTTTATGATCGTGTCTCAGAAATTAAGGGATGTTTGAGAAAAATTTTAATAAAAGATTTTGCATATTTTGATAAGAATTGATGAATATACAGTTGAAAAAGATAAAAGTGGTGAATTCCATAAAATACGTGGTTAAGATTGACAGGTAACTTTGATTTCAATTTTTTAGCAAATTTTTAAGCTATTCCAAACAAACACTAAACAAAAAAATGCTCGGTAAGATAAGAGACGAAAATATGAAATTAACTAATATATATATATACTTTCCTTTTAAACGATTCTTATGCTAGCATAACGATGAATTGAATGCAGTAACATAGAAAGCATACGAGATTATAATGCTAGCCAAGTAAGTGGTACAATTTTTAGTAGATTTAACAATGAATTAAATCCCTGTTTGGTGTAGCTAAAAATAAAATTTTTAGTGGATTCTGATAAAAGTTGATGAAACGTGTGATTGAAAAGTTGTGAATTACATAAAATGTGCGATTAAAATTAATAGATAACTTTGACTTAAATTTTATAAATTTTTCGGCAAAATACATTTATGGACAAAACTCCATTTCCATAGTTCAAGACTTGATGTGCGATTAAAATTAATAGATAACTTTGACTTAAAATTTTATAAATTTTTCGGCAAAATACATTTATGGACAAAACTCCATTTCCATAGTTCAAGCCTTGAAGGTTTGAATTTTCTTGTATTCTCTTCCTGTATCTATATCTCTATGAATTGTGCCTGCCAGGAATGTAAAGCAGTATTAATGAACTCCACTGAACAATCCACATGGGTTTCCGAAAAATATGACAAAAAAGCCAAAAAGATCATTTCTTGCTTTTCTTTTTCCCTTTAACTGGTGGGGTATTGATTTTTCCTGTAATTTCATTCCACCTAATTTTTTGATTGTTTTTGAGTTAAAATGTTGTTTGTCAGTGAATTTTCACGTTAATCACTAAACCTCACAGAAGGAGGCGAACGGATTGCTTTAACCTTTTTTTTTCTTACTGCAACAGGTAGATTTACTGAGCAGTTTGCACTGTCCATACACAGCGCAACTTCTGGGCTACTGTGCAGATCAAAACCACAGACTACTTGTTTTTGAATACATGCCAAATGGTTCTCTCCAAAAGCATCTCCATCCTGGAAAGAATAAATCCAAAACAAGGCCATTGAATTGGGGAATTCGATTGAGAATAGCCCTGGATTGCGGCA
>CAIGRP010073177.1:0-11868 GCA_903798385.1 Fraxinus cuspidata | reverse complement strand
GAGTAGCAATTGGAACCTCAAGGAATAAGAACCAAAACCGGCCGAACCTCACATTTTTTATCTCTTTCTCACGAACCAACACACACACAATGACTGAAAAGAGATGGATATATAGCACTAGTTAGGTCATTCAAATTGGGCCAAAGTTCACTAAATGGGTCAACATATATTACCATCCAACTAATAACTATAACTTAGGCCATCCACGAGGTTGGACCACGAGCAACATTACTCAATTAAGTTGCTTCTAGTGGCCTCAAGTTATTTTTGGGTCGAGCCATCACTAAGGTGTAGATATAAATTATCCAACACCGGTTAACATCATCCCCGGGATTTATTGGGTATCAAAAACCCAATTGCAACAAATTAAATTTAAGGTTTAAGCTATGTTTTATCGTCAAATTGTATTAGAGTTAATAGTTATATAAGTCGTTATTCAGTTAAGACTTCTAATTTCTATCGAATATTCAATATCAAGAGATTAAATATTCAATTGTTGTCATTGTGAGCATTACTATTCCAATATTGGGCTCTCATCGAAGTTCAAATTATTTCGTGGATAAATGCCTAAAAAAAAAAAAAAAACTTCCATTTGAATATGTAAGGATCAAGATGAAGTAGTTAAAACTTTTGGCTTATTTTATTTTTTGATAAGCCTTAATCACATTTTCTTGAGACATCAAACATGATAGAGTTATAACTACTAGAAATTTAAGGAGGTTAGTGATTGATTTAGTTCCAAATTTCAGGACACCTTGTTGAATTGAAATTCATCTAAATCAAGAAGGAATTTCAGCCATTCATGACTCCATTGTAACCAAACACAAGCACATGTTGAAATTCACCTAAATCAAGAAGGAATTTCAACCATTTAGGACTGCATTGTAACCAAACACAAGCACATGCTACGACTATAAGTGAAAGAAAATAGGGAAGGAATATATTTGAGAAGAAGAGAGGAAAGGAAAATAAATGCATTGCATGAAATTTCTAGAATTAGTGCTTTTGAAGTCCACGCACACGGTGCTCAAACCCTAAGACATATTTCAATGGAGGTAGACTCAAACCCTTTTTTTATTTCAATTCATGTTATATTTTAGCATGTACAAATGAGATTATATTTTACATATGGCTTCTTATAGGGTTTAAATATGAGCTGGTGGCATAGTAGTGCACCAGAAATGTGAACTTGGTGGCGTAGTAGTGTACCAAATGTTAGTATGTCGCCTGATAATTGATATACTTATCCTTATTAAAAGTTTGAATGACATGAATATATGCTTAAATTATGATATGTTTGGATTTAACCTGTGTATGAGTCTATTAAGTGTTACTGTGTAAAACTCAACCCCCTAACAATTTCAAATTAAGGAGATCAATGGCAACGTGGATGAGAGTGATGGTGCTTTGATGTGAACTCCAAAAGAATCATTTAAGTCATGCTTTGTTCGAATAGTTTTTTAAATTTTGAAATGTTTTGAGTTAGTATTTCTTGAAAGTTTGAAAACTGAATTGTTTGATGAAAATTGTTTCATGGTGGATAGGACATTTTTATTGTGGTTATTTAGTTCATATGAGTTGAAACACCAGTGTTTAAATATTTTCAGTTTCTTCCTCTAAGTTTAAAAATTCACCCAGACCAAAATACTTGGAATTTTGAGGTGGTTCCAGTTGGAGAAGATAGCCATATGAGTTATCTATCTCTGGGATTTGGGATCACGAATTTTGGTTGTGTAAACTCCAGTTATGGACATTTCCTCGATGGCTGCAAGAATGTACCCGAGAACAAATAGATCCGGTTTTGAAATTAATTTTGACCCATCTATCGATTGAATTTGTATTCAAAATTTTAACTTGTAATTTTCCTATGTGTAAGATGTCTAAAGTTTGAAATTTGTAAATTTTGGATTTCATTTTGAAGTGGTTCCAGTTGGATAGGATAGCCATATGATTTATCTATGTCTCGGATTTGGAATCATGACTCTTGGTTGTGAAAAACTCTAGTTATGGATGTTTTCTCGAGGGTTGCCAGAATGTACCGAAGAACAAATGGATCCGGTTTTGAAATTAATTTTGACCCATCTATCGATTAAATTTGTATACAGAATTTTAACATGTAATTCTCCTATGTATAAGATGTATACATTTTATATTTTGTAAATTTTGGATTACATTTAGTCTCCGAATGAAATTTATTTCATAAAGTTGTACAAGCTGAAAATCTAAACTTTTCGAAAGAAAATTTCTTTAGTTTTGTAACGGATTCTCTGAAGTCTTAATGCTTCTAGTCCTAGTTAATTTCCGCATTTCATGAGCAATCTAGGTGGAAATTTAGAAATTAAGATCTTAGTAATGTCACGAGTCCCTAGAGCTCAGGGGAATTACAGCAGCTATGCTACCGAGTTACAAAAGCAACATGAAGGTATGGATGCTAAGACTATGATTTTTCATCTCGGTAAGTTGTATGATGAACAATCACGTGTGAAATGATATAAGACTTTCAAACAACTAGACCAGTGTAAAATGGTAGAAGGATTTTAAGTCGGTGCTCATTTACTGAAGATGCTTAGGTATATTGAAAAGTTGTCTAAAATGGGTTCAGTTATGGACCATTAACAAAGTATTAACTTGGTTCTACAATCTCTGCCAGAGATTCATTCAAAGTTTATTATGAATTTAACAAGAATAAGTTCGAGTGTACACTCACTGAGTTGTTGAACACGCTTAAGACTTTTCAACCCAACATCAAAGTTAGTAATAAACAAGTCTTGGCCATTGATTCTTCTAAGGACTAAGAGGAAGTCTAAAGGAGAATTTGGCAAAGCATCTAAAATGGTTAAAGTAGTCAAAGTAAAATAAGGACATTATCAAGTCTGATGACCTTTGATATCATTATGAAATGAGAGGTCATTGGAAGAGAAACTGCAAACCTTATGTCCATTTCATTAACTTTATAGGTATTAAATATCAGATATGGATCTCATATTTATATAAATGTGAAGAAGTAGACCACTACAAAATGGAAAGTTGGCTGGCAAGTTGGAAATAAAGCAAGGGTTGCTATATTACCTGTATGAACATACTTTTTGGTATTGACTTTCAGGCTTAGTATTGAAATTAGAGAAATATTATTTCGTTCCTACCATTACCGGGAGCGATAATTCAATTTCATGTTTGGATATGAATTATTTAATTAATGTTAAGGATAATTGTTGTTCCTTTTATCGTGATAATATCTTAATGGTTATAGTAAATTACAAAGTGACATATATATTTCAAATACTGAGTATTATATAACGAGTACAAAAATCAAAAGGTATAAAAGTGATAACCCAAATATAACCTATATCTGGTATTGCAGACTTGATCATATAAATCAAAAAATGCATTTCCAAGTTACATATATGGATATATAGGTTCAACTCATTTTATATCATTAGACAAATGCGAATCATGTATGTTGGCAAGATTTTACTTGAAAAGGAGAAAGAGATGAACAATTATTAGGCCTAATACATAGTGATGTATGTGAACCAGTGTCAATTCCTACTCGACGAGGTTTCTCTTATTTTATTAGATTTACTATAACTATTTCAGAAATGGTTATGTATATCCGATGAAATTCAAGCATGAAATTCTTGAAAAATTCAAGGGATTCAAGTTAGAAAGAGAGAGCTAATTAGGTAAAGGTATTTTCATACTAAGATTTGATCAATGTGGAGAACATCTTAAAGGTAAATTTTGAGATTATCTAAAAGAGAATAGGATTCCCTAGAAGTGGATACCGCCACATATATCACACTATAATAGTGTATCTGAAAGGAAGAATCACACACTATTAGATATGGTGAAATCAATAACGAGCTATGCAAACCTTCCAAGGTTCTTAATGTTGATTCTTATTATTTGAAAAGAAGTTAAAACCTGATGGAATATAGATAAATATAAATCCATGTTAGTAGCCAAAAAAAATTACTCAAAAAAAAGATTCTTTTTATACACATTCACGTGCTGCAAAAATAACTACTATTAGGATATTGTTAGCATTAGATGCTACTAATAAGTCGATCATTAATCAAATGAATGTTAGTACTACTTATTTGAATGATTACATTGAATTAATATAATATTTAAATCTATAATATATTAAATATCACATCAAAGTGAAAATTATATTTTACACGATTATGACCATATTACAATTTAGTTATTTCATTAATACCTTACTTTTCATTTTTCAATATATATTTAATTTAAAAAATATAATAGGTGCTACAAAATCCTTGTTCAAGCATGTATTCCCTCTTATTAGTTCTCAATGAATTAATATTCACATTCATTTAATTAATATTAATTAGAATTTCACATTCACATTCACGTCTATGTCCATGTTTTAAATTCTCAATTAATTAACATTCACATTCATTTAATTATTACTAATTTGAATTTCATATTCAAGAATACAATTCATTATTGATGTCCATGTCTGCTAATTAGCTTCTAATTTCACTTAATTGGAGATTAAATTGTATTCATTTAGTATAAATGATTTAACATTTACTGTCATGTATATATTCCTTGATATTAATTCTAAATTAATTAACATTCACGTTAATTCATATATCCTATTTGCCATTCATCTTCATTCATGAATTTATTTGTAATTCTAATAACTTTCAAGTATGTTTTTAACTATTTACGTGCATTTATAATAATTAATATTTATTTTTAATGGCTTGCATTTTTCTCATATTTAGATCATAAGGATAGATGAAAGGTCAAATATTACTTTCATACATTTATAAATTATTTTAGAATGATGTGTAACGTACATTTAACTCAACTAGTAAATAGTAAAAATATAATCATTTGCTCAATATAAGTCTCATGTATTTAGAGAGTTCGTCCTAATTGGAGGTAGAAATTGCAAAACCTTCAGAAAAAAGGTAAAAAAGTTACTATTATGTTGAGAATGTGATGTACAAGTTTCACACTTTTGAACGTAGCCAATAAAGAGACAGATGGCAGATATTTCCCTAACTTGGTGAAGGGAATTTTACTGAAATGCTCCCACCTTCATGAGCTAATGAAACATTTACATTCATCCAGGTGACAATTATTGAGGTTAGCAACCCTTCATCACGTACCAACACCCACAGACATTGTTAGTAGTCATCGATCATAGTCTTGTATCGAAAATTGAATCAAGGATTAATTGTTGAGTCTACCTCTACAATGAACTACAACCACCAAAGGACATGGTGAGCTGTTGAAGTTGAATGCTCTTCAAAACATCAGTAAGTCTGAACTTTCTTCAAAAATCACTTAGCATTTCTAGGTTGTTTCTTTTAAGGAATAAAGATGAAAAAATAGTTTAATTTATAAGGATTTATGCTACTTTTCTCAATAAGGAAGATCTTTAAGATGGAAACTCAAAGTCTCAAGATGGTATTAGAGCTCGTTAAGCTCAAACGAGCAACCTCAAAGTCTCAAAATTGTATTAGAACTCGTTAAGTTCCAACGAGCAATTTGTTCTGATTAAGACTAAAAAAAATGAGCACAGGATTTCAAAATTGGTTTGCTGAAAAATAAGCCACCATCTTGCGAGGGCACGTTAAAAGATAAAATCCCAAATCAAATAAAGATGAAAAACTACATCAATTTTCTTTTTTTAATAGTGTTGACCTTTTAAGATGGAATCAAAAGCCTCAAAAGTTTCTCTACATTGACTTGGTATCACTTGCAATACTCATCAGCAAGGTTTTCTGAATGATGAGAATATGTCATTTTCTTATCCAGAGTACTCAGGCTCTGGCGCTTCCAGTGCGTGAAGAGCATCAGGTATGTCCGTGCACGAAGTGAAAGATTAAAAATCAAGTAAACAATCTGTCCTGCTAGGCATCAATTATTTTTATGGGGTGCATTTAACATCAGGACCGAGTTGTATCATGACACTTATCAGATTTGAATTAGCTTTAAGCAAATCTATTAGTATAAAAAATTCATCAACGTAACTTCCACTTCAACTATTTTTAAGAATTCTCCATAATAATAATAATAATAATAATAATAATAATAATCAAAAAGTGCCTGCAAAATTGTTGCGTGAGATATTCTCGAAGATATTTATTGAGGTGTTATATATTAATGAAAGTAGGGAGTCCATATAGGCAAACACCTTAAGACGTCATTTTCATAATATGAGGAAATAGGATCCGTGGTAGTTATATTACCACTTGAATTTTGTTTAGTTCTAAGTATTTTGTACTTAAATGACTCTAGCTATAATTACATAGATAACAATACATTTTAGTATTTTAAACATAAAATACTTTTTTGTTTCCACCACAATCGTTAACTTCTTTATATTTTTTCCCTCAGCGGTGGTGGACAGATGCAACTTTTTTCCCTCAGCCGCAACCTCTTCTTCTTTTCCCTCATTGATACTTTTTTATTTTCCCTAGTGGCGGTGATTATGGTGAATTGTTTGTTTAGGAACTCTCCCCTGAACACAATCTGCTGTTCAAAAGTAACGATAATAATGATAAGTTGAAGAAAATTTCACAATTAAATAATAATATTTGAAGTGCATATCTATATACGTGTGAGTATGTAGAGAAAGAGAGGTACATTGTGACACCGGGAAGAATATCGATTATTTTGTTGACTGATTTCAGCAGATAATTAATAGGGAAGAACGCAAAGAAAACGTCAAGAAAAAAAGAAAATTCTTTATTATTCATCCAACATGCGAAAACAACCAACAAGCCAAGTTATATAGCTAGAAAAATCATAATTATCAAAATTTTTTCATACCAAAATAAAGTACGTAATAAAAGAAATAATATCCCAAAAATCTGGCTCAAATCGAGTTCAGAATCTATGTTAAAAAGGCAAACAAAATGTTACCAAAAAAGGAAAAAAAAAAACTAAAATTGGGGGATTCAGAAGGGAAAACGGCGGATTTTGCACTTGAAATCGATGCCCACACAATTGCTAGGTGACCATGATGTGCGTACCGAAAAGAGCTTTCCTAATTGGAGTCATGAGCGCTATTCTCATAACGGTAGCCAAGATTATGGTCAAAATACCGAAACGTGTCCAAAAAGGGTCTCAATTAGGAAGGATCGTCGATTACTTGCCATTTTTGCGCTGATCCGCCAAGTCATGGTACCTCAGTACCATCAATGAGCCATCATACCATTTGACATCATCTAACTCGGATCCTCGTGCATCACAGCGCATCATCATTGTTTACAAGGCAGATTATTGAGCTAGGGGATGGGAGTGTGGCGGGGGCGTCGGGAAAGAATTAGAATGGGTGCAAGAGAAGGGTACTTATGTACACCACAAATGTACTTAATTTGTAGTGCAATAATTCCCCTATAATCCAACAAATATTGTTCAATCCCAATGTCCCACAGTAACTCGTTACCATATAAAATTCACCACCACATAATAATATATCACAAGGGCATTTTCGTTCTTCCACCACAATTTTCAGTACCCATAGTGGCAGTTCTCATAAGTTCAAAATTATCGAGGCCTATTTGCAAAGGTTTGAACAATAAGAATAAGGCCTACAGTTTTTTTGCTTCTTTTATGCATCTATTATTAATTTTGAAACCATATCCATTCATGGGGTGTTGAGTTTAGTCCAAAGACTCGCTTGAAGGATCTTTAAAATGTAAGTTATGTTAAAATCTTTGTGCGTGAGTGGGTCTTTTTTTTTTCAAAATAACTTTATGCTAATGGACCATAAATTTGAACGAAAAGTGTATTTGGTGTCATTGAAAGTTTGAGTTTGTTCAGATCTTTTTTTGTGTGTTTGTCTGTTTTTTTTTTCCAAAATTAACTTTCTGTTAATTTACCATAACTTTGAAGGGCGGGTTTGGTCCAGAAAATTTAAGCCTGGGAAGTTTGAATTTTTTTCCTTGCTGAGTTTTAGTGTTATCTGTTGCTTTCTATTGAACATCAGAATCTCTAATTTGTTTTGTTGGAAAAATGAATAAAAAAAAATCGGCAACAAAGGAACAATAAAAGGTTGAAAATTAATATCAAATTGTATATTTTTTCAGTTCATCTTTAGTAGAATCAATTGATTGATTGGATTGAAGTCTTCATGCTTCTTGTATATGTCAATACTCTTAATGTTTAATTGACAAATAGAATGTATGAATTTCCTAAAATAATATAGTAATAACTAACAAAAAAAATTTGTAAGTGGAATGCAAACTGTTGATTGCAAAGGCCATTTGAATTATGTGATCTAGCTTATTTTGTAGCTAAATGTGTCATACACATTGCTTTTGTTGTGGTTCTTTAACATAGTTTTGCCTTAAGGAAGCTAGGTTTTCTTTTGGAATAAAAAAGAATAGGTGACACGTGTGTGCGATTTTGGTTCTCATCACTTTTCTATTTAAAGCCAAATTACTATTTTCTTTTCTCAAATCTAAGATACTGTCGATAAATGAATTCACTTACCTTTTAGGACCCCAACAATTCAATTAAACTTCCTGTAGAATACATCAAAAGAAATTCAGTTGATCATCCTTTACATCAACCAAAAAGGCTGTCATCTAATGTTAGTCACATATTTGAGTTTTACGGTTGGATTGTGACCAATAGATGCGAAATGCTTCACTGGATGATCTTGTATGTAAGGCATTGCGGATCATGTTCAGCATTCTTCCTGGCTTCTTGATATTGGATGAAATGTTGTTAATAAATTATTGTTTCTCATTATTAGATAAATTAATAATTTTTGTTTGCAAATTCCAAATAATATTTACATTCTTGTTATTAAATGAACGTAATAAATTAACTACTTTTGCAAGTTTAATTACAGAATCTTGTAAACATGATCTTATGTTATATAATTTTCTTTAGTTTATTTGCATTTGAATTTAGTTCTAGTGCATAATAGTGGGTCATACGAATGTTTGAATCATAAGTGGCTTCTACAAAATTTGTGGATAAAATATAAGTTCGAACAACTATAGAAAAATTTGATTTGTCAAACATGCACTTGAACTCCGAAAAAGCCAAAGGGAACTACGCACAGTTATTAATATATTCTTGTTGCATTTACCATTTTTTTGTTTGCTTTTCACAGATTTTTCTTTAAGCTTGGCCACTTGGATCTTGATAAATCATATAATGAGTTTCCAGTTGCAATTTTTGCATGTCGTAAACTGATAAAGATGTCAAGATGGCTACACTACAACAAAACAGATAAAGATATCAACAAAATTTACTTTATGGCGTATGGCAAAACGCTGTATAAAGCAATGCCATAAAAAATGACTCACTTTTTACGGCATGAAAGGAATGCCATAAATGTATGCCATTATTACTTTTTATGGTGTTCATGAACACGTTGTGAAAACTATATTTATTAAGGCGTGCAACGAGTGCTGTAAAAAACATGCATGACGCATACTGTTTACTGCATGCTGTTGAACGCCATAAAAGTATGTTGTTGTAGTGCTAAGACAGTGGACTTGTTCCTGTGCTATAATCCTAAAATGAGCGCACAAAAATTGACACTCATATACATTTATCTGAGTTTCATTTTTTTGTTAAAATTAAATTTCTGTTTTAGGGATCCTGGTTTTCGTTCTTCATTAAAATTCTGTTTTGTGTGGTTTTATCTTGTTTTCACCACAAGGATTTAATATGCTTTGCATTTTCTTTCAGTCGTGGTCGAGTATAATGAAAATTTGTCTTGGTTGGTTTGTTTTGTGCCCTTGTATAATGTGAATTGAAGAATGAAAGTTGCTAGAAAGTAAGTAACTTTAGGTTGAAAAGACTAGTAGTGTCTAGAACTGGTAAAAGTACTTCATATGCCTTAGAGACAACTTCACAATCTACACACTAAAGAAATCTTATGATCTGAAACCATGTTTGTTAAAGAATAATTTGAAGCTTGAGAAATTAGTTATTTCTATATTATTCTTTTAAAGTATAGAAAGCTACACTTCTCTATCTGTAAAAATCTAAATAATAGGTTCATGACAGTTAGGAAACTGTGCATTAAACTAGAAGTGACTCTTCAATGTATAAAGAGTTTTGCTATAACTTATTGTTTGTATGAACTTCCCAATTACAAGGAGCTCTACCAGAGAGGGCATTCCATAAAGATCGCTACAGTAGCCAGTGAAAATAGCCAAAATGGATAATGACGGGTTCTTTTGTGATGGCTGGGAAAACAGTTTTTTTGAAGATAACTCTTGGAATAAGGGGACGTCTTTTGTGTTTCGATACAATGGGGGACAATTTATTTGATGTAAAACTACTGGGGTTATTAGGTTGAGATAAGGATGGTTATGGACATTTTAATATGAGTGTTGAGGGTGAGAATGAAGAAGATGGTGAAGTACAAACAGAGTGATGGCCGATGGTAAGTCTATTTTTCCCAATTGATTTTGATACATGACTTTCAATTTGTAAAATTTCCTACTGATGGTATTGGTTGGTTAAAATCAACTAGGTCAACGTGCAATATCCCAATTCTTCTTGTATCTTGAAAGAGCGACATGTCTAGTCAAGATCAGAACTTGGTGGCTAGACCCATACACACTAATGTAGCTGCCCAAATTTTTTTTATTAGTCCAAGTTTAATTGAAATGTCAATTTCCCTATGTATAACTTTTGAAATCTTTCTATATAACTAGTTTTGCCCGCACAATGCACGGGATTGGTTATTTTGTAGGCAGTGTTAGCGTGTTAAATGTGTTGAATTTTCCTCCATTCAATCAAATTGTCACTAAATTGGTTACGAAGTAGTACATAAGAAAATTGCAAGTAGAAAACAATGCAAACACATCAACCAGGGGAATAAGGCAACATTTATTTTGTACGAATATGAGTTCATGTAAATTTAAATATGTAAACCTGGAGAGAAAATCAATTAGATGGTAAAAGGACGCAAATTAAACCTTATAAAGATACGTTATGGTTGTCTCAAAGACATTGAGGTGATAGTTTTTTTTGACATCCAATGAGTTTGCAACTCACCTGCCATGAATAATTTATATACGACGGAGGAAAACATCACCTCTTATCAAAGAATCGTTATATAAATAAATTTTCCCCCTTAACTACGTTATTTTTGTAATGAATTGATGCCTTCTAAATTTCAAGTGCAATAAAGAATACAATATGTTCTATAGCTGTATGATAATAGGTAATGGATAGCTGACTGATTATTTTTGATTGGTAGTGCAGGTTCGTAAATTTGTGCAGCACGGGTTTGTTTTCTTCTGACTTTGTTGTTTTGATGGGGAGTTTGTCGGCTTTGTTTTTTGCTGACATGCATATACAGAGATAGAGGTTAAATTCAAAAGGAAGATGATGGAAAATAAATTTGACTGCTAAAATTCAGTACTTTGATCATTAAAATAATTTTTTTGAATTTGTAAGTTGGTTAAGTCATGGCATGGACGATTTGCGAGTTTAATATTAGGATTCTTTGCAACTTATGTTTCTCTTTTAAAAATTCATTCAATTAAATTTAAGCTTCTACAAATGTAAAATGGCGGAAAAATAGATTGAAGATACCTCTTTGTATTTCAAGTAATTGTCAATGGTCTTTGGACATCCAATGACTTTAGTTTTCAGTTTTTCTCCCCTGAAATAACACAAAAATAAAAGTTTGGAATTAAGGCCATATTATATATGTTATGGTATGCCATTATAAAAGATCTAGTCTCGTAAGTTAATATTTCAAAGACAAAACAATGCATCGGAAATGATGACAATTTTTCAAGACAATAGAAAACCATAAAAAACTGTAGTGTGACTAATTACACCTCAAGCTATAAAGTTAAATTAAATGCTAATTTGAATCTATGAAGACGTGTTCAT
>CAIGRP010073170.1:0-14475 GCA_903798385.1 Fraxinus cuspidata | reverse complement strand
ATCATCCACTAATAAACATTCATCATATAAACGATATCCTATAATATCTAATATTATATGCATATATGTTTCAAGAATCTAGCAAAAATTGTCGTCTAAACTCATTTAGATAAATGGATCGAAAATAATTAATTAATTAATCAAATTAATCAATTAATCTAATTAGTGGGTTTATTTAATTAAAATCAAATTTTAATTAAATGTCAAATTAGAGTCCAACTCTAATTCTACAATTATAGGGCGAATTTATTTAACTAAAATCATAGTTTAATTAAATACCAAATTAGAGTCCAACTCTAATTCCAAAACATTAGGGTGAACTTATTTAATTAAAATCAAATTTTAATTAAATATAAATTAGAGTCCATCTCTAATTTCAAGAAAAATTTTAGGGCAAGACAATTTAATTAAAATCAAATTTCAATTAAATGTCAAATTACAGTCCATCTCTAATTACAAGAATATATTAGGGTGGATAATTTAATTAAAATCAAATTTTAATTAAATATTAAGTAGAGTCCAACTCCAATTTAATTGAATTAACATTTTAATTTAGGATAAAACTCTTAAATAAAATAAAATTCAATTTAGGGTCAAAGTTTAATATTTAAGTTAAAATCCAATTTTAATAAAAATATAAAAGTTCGTCAATTTTAAATAAAATTTTAAACGGGTCAAAATTGATAATATGGGTCAAAACCCATTTGAAAATCAAATTTAAAATCATTTTACTATTTAAATTCAAAACAATTTTGAAAATTGCAACTTGACCCAAATATAAAATTAAAAGCAAAACCCTTCAATTATCTTAATTGCATGACAGGTCCTTTATTTAAAAATTACACACAGACACATTTTTTATAATTGCAGGCGAGGGCTTGCAATTTCATAAATTGCAACATAGGCCCCTCCCTCAATCGCTGCCACCAACTGAAAAACCCTAGAGCTTTCCTTTTTTCTTTTTTTATCTCCGACGGCATATCTTTACTGGTGAGTGCGGAGCACACGGTGCGCTGCAGAAGCCACGCGTTGCTGCTTGACATCCTACTAATAGCAGCAGCGCCTGGATATAAACAGTGATGCTTACAGCAACGCCCTGAGCGAAGCTGCTGCTTCATCACTGTCGCCTTCGCCAGCGACGTTTGTTGCTGCCAACAGAAACTTTCCGTCAATTTAATTTTTATGATTATTATTATTTCGATCCAAAACATGTATTCTTTTCAAAATCAGATTCTTTTTTTTTTTAATACAAAATTAATTTTTCAAATTGCTAGATTCAAGAAAAAATTATGAACCATCAACTTTTGATTGCCCAACTTTTGAAAACTTCTTTTCGACTTATGACTTCACCTTGGCCAATGATTTCATTATGTATCAATCTCGTTTATCGATCATTTCTTTTATCCCACTATTAAGTAAATGTAAGTCGAAAACTCCTTTTCGACTCAAGAGTACACATTGGCCAAGGATTTCATTATCAACTTAACTGGATAAAATGTAGATCAAAATCTCTTACTATTTAAGAGTGATGAATCCTTTATCGATCATTCACAACCTTCATATGATTGTTGACATACCTGAACGATGCTGTATTAGCGACTCTTGCAGAGCAACATCCAACACAACCAAAATATGACTGTCCTCATATAAGGCACTATGATGACCTCAAGTCAAAGGACCAATTACACTACCGAACGATATAGATTAACCACTAACACTAAGATAAATTATCCATGTGGAATCTCCCAAATTCACCCGAGAGTGAATATGGCAAAAAAAAATATACAAAATTTTCAGATTTTCAACTAAACTTTGAGAAATCATAACTTCTTCATTTTAGGGGCAAAATTAATGATCTTTATATCATTGAAAAGGTCTTGAGAAGATCTATCCAACCAATCAAATGGGAAGCATAAAACACTGTGTAGAAAAAGTTATGATGAGATGAAATCTAGGATTTTACCAATCTTTTTGTTAAAAAATCAGATTTACATCCAAATTTTGAGAGGTCATATAACTTCTTCATTTCAAGGCCAAAATTATTGATCTTTATATCCTTAGAAAGGCCTCAAGAAAATCTATCCAATCATATCAAATGGGAAGCATGAAACACAATGTAAAAGAAGTTATCATGTGATGAAGTTTCAAATTTTACCGATCTCCATGTAAAAATTCAGATTTATATCCAAACTTCAAACCCTCATAAGTTCTTTGTTTGAAGTCGAAAATTTAAGTTCTTTATATGTTGGAAAGCTTCTTAAAATATCTTTATTACAACACTAATTTTGCTGCATAATTATTATTATTAATGTATAGAAAGCAGTAAATCATTAAAGACCACATAAGGTTTCAAAACTTTACATATAAAATTCATAACCCTATTGTATCATGTAATGGCATATTTAAAACATGTATTATAGCACGGAATTCAATCTTATGGCTTTGATACCAATGAAGTAATTCGAAGCATACTTTTACATGAATTACGGGTCAAGAAGTTTACTTGAAATGATGAATTCCAAAATCTTTTAAATGGTTGAATTACCTTACTTTCCAAACTCCAAATCTGCAATTTTCTTGCACTCCAATGATCTCAATCCCGATCACAATAAAAAGGGATTATTAACCACAACCTAAGTGCCAAATTTCGATTCAAGAATTCTTACTTGAAAAAATGAAAGTTCCAAGATTTTTATGGTTAAATCATGTTGCTATTTGATAAGTACATTTTGTACACTTATTCGGGTCATATTACTAAGTTTTTATATCATGAAAGTGTTGAAATCTACTTAACTTAGGTTTATTTTCTTTTGTTTCAATGTTGGATCCGTTTCAAAGTAATTGGAAAAATAATGGAAGGAAAAATGGATGAAATCTAAAGTTTAGGGACCAAAGTGAAAATACTCAATAGTTGATTCGGATCATAAAATGATAATTAAGGATCAAATAGGATCAAGTGGAAGGAACTGTAAGACAAAGGAACGAATTATAATCAAAGTATTTTCTCAAATCAATTTCCAGCCATGCTCCATATTTTCTTACTTAGGTCGAGACCCATTTTTGGTATAGCAAATGTTCGAATTCAAAAATTGATATTTGATGAAGAATTGCAACCATTTGAGTTAGTTATCTAATACACTTTGAACTACCTCAATTCGATATTGGAAGAGAAAGTTATGATAAAAATGCTAAAGTTTGCTTGAACTGGATGATCGCCCAATTCTTCAAGCGGTCGATTGCTCGGCACTAAATTCAATAGCAGAACCCAAAATTTTGGCTTGGGAGATCGCCCTGGCCTGGGTGACCATCCAAGTTGGTTTTTTTATTTTGAATTCTATTCCAACAAGGACTCTTCTTATTGGGTTATTTTTTGGATGTTTTTGGAGACTTTTGAGAGGGATATAAATACAATTTATCAACTCTAAATTAGAGGGGATCGATATACCATTCCATTCATCTCATATTCATCATAAAAATCCATCTTTTTGAAGTAAAAACTAGGATTTTCATTGGAAAGTTATCCTAGTTGAAGATCAAGCACAAAGACGGAGTTATACCATTTGATTTTCTTCTTCTCCGGATTATTAATTTCATATTTTTTATTAATTTTTATCTTTTTATCACGCTGGTCTAGATTATTTTTGTTATAGGTTTCGATGAACCTTTTATTATAAAACTTTAACTATTGAATCTTGTTTTTGATATTAAAACACGCTTTCAATTCTTAAATTGTTTTCATAGATTTATTCTCTACAATTATATGCGTAATAATTGCACAAGTATTGTAGCTTATTTTACTTTTGAAAGATTCAAAATAAGTTAGATATAGTGTCATTTGTTGTAGAATTTGATAGGGGATAGAAATATAACACTATGCTCTACGTGATCTTTAAGTATTTATAAATCATTAATGTATTCTTGTATGCACGCATCAGTCATAGAAATATAATTGGTTCACATTTAAAAATAGATTTAATTCTACTCGAGATAAATTTTTAAATAATTTAGGAATATTTATCTTTATAATTGAATCGTGTTGTCAAATTGAAAGGTTCGAAATTAAAGGGGATTGATTAAAGGGCTTCGGGATCGTAGTGCATTTTTCATCGTTATATTTTCATCGAACTTGTATTCATTATAACTTTGCATTAATTTTAGTTAAGTTAGGTCTTTCATTTATAAGTAGATTATTTCATTACAATTAATTTAAGAAAAAATCACAATTTTCATTGTTTAGGTTAATGCTAAGTTAATTCGAATTTGAGCTAATACAATTTCTGTGGGTATGATACTAAGACTTAAAATCCATTTTACTACGTGTTAAAGATCTATGTACTTGTGGTGTTTCAAAAGAAATTAAAATAATTTTCGCAACACTTTCCAAACTTCAAAATCTGCATTTTCTTATTCTTTAATGGTCTCAATCTCGATCATAAGTGCCTACTTTCGTGAACTTTAATGCCAAATATGAGGTTCTAAGCACTTTTCAATTTGTGTGTAACTTTCCATACGAATTTCATATATTTTCTTGCAATAGTTCTTATCTTCATATCGTAGACAATAATTGGAGGTTGTATTCTCCAGTCCTTGCTCTCGCCTCAATCATTTTGAAAAAAGACAGACGTACAAAAATTATATTCAAATAATATGCCTTTTACGTGCATAGAAATCAAGCAAAGTTCGACTTACAGAAACCAAATACTTACAAGTAGAAACGAGAAATGCATGAATATGAGTTGTTGGAATGCGAAGTGGAATTATCCAGAAATTTAAAATTTCTTTATTTCAATAAACAAGATCGTCTAGATGTTCACGTGTATGTTATAACAAGAATTAGAGATTCGAATTTTTACCTAAATTCGATGATCAATTCTAGAACTTGATTTGAATCACGAACTTTCAGTATTTTGGATCACGAGCCTCCAATATTTTAATTGCAAGAATTTGATGCTTCAAACCTCCAAATCTTTTATGGTATCCTTCAAAGTTAAGACTACACTGGTGGGTGGACACTTTCTTTTAATTAAATCAAGAAACTAATCCTTGGATTGGACGGTAAGAAAATATTATTTTCCTCACTTTTCTCTCTCTCCAAATCTGAACACTATGGAATTATGTATTATAATTGTCGTAGGATTTTTATGTCCATCTAATCTCTATAAATAGAAATAAAAGATGTCAGAATTCATATAGAATAATAATTTCAGTATCAAATAGGAGTTTTACTTAAAATCCAAGTAGGAGTTTTAATTAAAGTCCAAATCCAATTAGTTTACATTTAATTCCTAGAACTTCAATTAAAATTATAATTAAGTTTACAACTTTTATAGTAATTACAAGTAAGTAAAAAACTTTATTGTAGTTACAATTAAGTCCAAAACTATTATAATTACCGTAATTAAGTTCAATTACTTTATAGAGCTACCATAGGGACCTAATCGGACATATATTTTCCATACTCCAATAATTAGATCATGTCTAGTCGACCCTAGACCACCCAACCTAATTATTAGTCTTTGCTTTTTCCACTACTGGCAAAAGACTGAACTCTCGGAATATATAATATCACAGAAGCCAATAATTCTATAATACTTTATTCTGACCTGTCATATATGTATTTTATCCCCGTCTGAGATTCAATAAATAGGTACGAGCATAAATAACCATTTTGTCCTTCTAATTATTCTCACTAACTTAAGTACATTTTTCTTCAACAGTCTTGTGAACAAATCACGGATATTGAAATTTAGCCATCGCTAAATACTAAACTTAGATTTTAACCGTTCAATAGAAAATACTTAAGTAGTCACTCTTATTTTTATTGCGACGGTTCCCTACACGAATTCACGTTCTCTACTTCGCTCATTCTCAAGTTCCCAACTCATCAATATATTTGATCAATCAAATTGATTTGACCCAATGATAAATCAAAGAACCATTAAAATCACGAAAAGATATATATAACTCTGTCAAGGGATTTAGATGAAATACACGGCGGTCAAGTTGAATTTAAGACTAGCTTATTGTAAGATCTCTTCCTCTTCCTTCCAACTCCGCCTTTTGGCTTGGAACTAGAGGAGCTTACAATTGCCGCATGAGCATGGCCATTCTTACCTTTAAGACTACTTTCCACATTTTTCAACTCATTCATCAACTTAGTTAATGGCATATCCATCTTGTGCAAGTGATAGTCACAGTAAACTATGAAAACATATCAGATAAAGAATTCAATACCATATCAACTTGAGTTTCTTTATCAATAGTTATACCTAGATTCTTCAGTTAAACGTTGAAGTGCGCAATCATAGTCAACATATGATCCTTCACAGGCATTCTGGGTTTCATGCGAATGTTTTACATGGTACGAACGGCCTCAAAACGAGCCCTCCTACTTTGATTTCCAAAATGCCCTTCAGGCTTTCTAGTATGTCATAAGAGGTCTCTAGACTTTCAAGCTTTTGTTGTAACACATTTGACATTGATACAAAAATGTAACAACGGGCCATCTTGTTAGCCGTGATCCACTTATCATACGCAGCCCTCTTGGTTTTGCCTGTTGTTTTAGTAGGTTCTTCGGGACATTCATCCTCGAGCACAAAATTAAGTTTTTCGACAATAAATACAAATATCAAATTACGTTTCCAATCCACATAATTATCAATACCGATTCGATCTGAGCTCTCTTATTGCCGACAAATTGGTTTTGTTTTAAAATAATGGAAATTGCGCTGAGAGACATTTTGCTGAAAAAATAACCATTTATTGCATATTTAAAATTGAGTAGCGAATAATAATTTAGCATATGATGCATGAATGCAAATGTAGATCCATCTAACTACAATAATGCAACGATAACTTGATCCTGTAATCCAACATGCCTCTCTATAGGAAAGGTCATTGTGTCCACTAATCAATCTAAGACCCTCCCACTAGGCAAATCATAATTGACAACAAATGTCTATATTAAGCCTAGTATCATTTTATTTGGTCACCAAAATTATAAGCAAGAGCCTCTATATGAGGTTTGTAGATAATTTCGATTTGAGTGTATAACCATTGTCTCAATCTCTAAATATTTGAAAATTATTTCGTCATCTATAGGATGATCACAAATTCTATTCAATCTAGACGATCTTATCATAAAGAAATCCAATCAAACAACTCGAACAACGCGGCCCTCCTATAGGGAGTCCGTTGCAATACCGGCACGAGGCAAACGTGTTATTTTGCTTATAAATTGACCAAAGAAGACCATGGGTTTTTATTTAAATAAATGCCCTCTCCCACTCAATATTTTTAAAGTAATGAATTTTAATTACCAACCGTTCACATTAATCATATTAACATACGGTTTAATTATTACGATTTTTCCATCCAGATAAATTTAATCTAAATTAAATTAATCAAGGAAAGTCAGTGTTTAAAGATATGCACCATATTCATAGTATCATGAGCAATTCCACAAATAAATCTATATGTTACAATATCTAAAACCATAATATTTTAAACAATAATTTAAAGCATTCATGAGCAATAAATTAATAATGATTTGTGGCCTTAAATGACTCAAGAATTAAATTAAAAACTAATTGGACCCAACCCAATATTTAATCTAAATCTTTAGTCCAAAAATCTCAAAGGATCCAATAGTAGCAATCCAAACAGTAATAGGACTCCTCCACTGTACCTGAAAAAAAAATTCAAATTTGACTTATCCAGTTCCTATCTGATTCATAAATACGAACCGGAATCAAAAGTCAACCTGAATCCAACTTTCACCACGCAGGCAGTCTACCCATGCAGAGTCTGCCATGGCAGATTGTGCCACACAGGCAGTCTATATGAAGAAGCAGAGTTTTGCCACGCAGGAAGAATCTGCCACGCAGGCAGTTTTTTTGTTTTTTGCTGTAAGTTCTTCGATATGTCTTACAAGTCTTCAGTCAATTTACAAGAATCAAATAATTACAAGAATTACATAATTCCTATGTCTTATAGGCTCACGATTTTGAATCTAATTGAAAAGAAAATTAAATCAAGATGATGGAGTCGTAATCCATATATCATGTTACATACTCGAAATAACAAATTACATCAAGAACTGGCCAAAAATAATTGGATCACAGTTTAAAATAATTCAATCATCACATAATAAAATATCCTAGATATCGCTCGACTAGAACATGCAATCAAGATTCAGAAATAACTTGCACGTGAACATTCTAGATCACTCTGATACGAGTTGTTGGAATGCGAAAGCGGAATTATCCAAAAATTTAAAATTTCTTTAGTTTAATAAACAAAATCGTCTAGATGTTCACGTGTATGTTATAACAAGAATTAGGGATTCAAATTTTTACCTAAATTCGATGATCAATTCTAGAACTTGATTTGAATCACGAACTTTCAACATTTTGTATCACGAGCCTCCAATCTTTTAATTGCAAGAATTTGATATTTCAAACCTCCAAATATTCTATGGTATTCTTCAAAGTCAAGACTACATCGGTGGGTGGACACTTTCTTTAATTAAATCAAGAAACTAATTCTTGGATTGGACAGTAAGAAAATATTATTTTTCTCACTTTTCTCTCTATCCAAATTTGAACGCTATGGAATTATGTATTATAATTGTTGTAGGATTTTTATGTCCATTTAATCTCTATTTATAGAGATAAAATATGTCACAATCCATATAGAATAATAATTTCAATATCAAATAGGAGTTTTAATTAAAATCCAAATAGGAGTTTTAATTAAAGTCCAAATCCAATTAGTGTACATTTAATTACATCAGCAGAACTATATTATATGGGCATACAACCCAATAATATGAATTTGATCGAGGTAAGAGTTCAACTCTTTTTCATTAAGAGGATAATGTCCCGCACAAGTGCTAACAGTTTTTCGACAACCGTCTTTCAAGATACAACGATCATATCCTGCAATATGAGCGCTCCAAATTACGTATGTTTTTGAACTATCTTTTATGAGACTCATCTCAAAATAAATGTGGAAATTATTTTGAAATGATTATGTATTGATATGAATGAAAATACAAATACATGGGATCTATACATGACTGTTGAAAAGTTGTCTCAAAAAACACAGCTCAATGAAAAGGCATGTCAAAAAAGACATGTCTTGTTGAAAAATACATGTCTAAAGAGATATGTCTCTACAACAAAGTAATGTGACTTTTGAAAATTATCATTTTCGAAAGGGCACAACTTTTCATTCAAATAATTATAGAATATTCCATAATATTCTACATAATTTTCCAACAATTTCACGTATTTAAGCGACTTAAATTTGGTTTTAATTTCTCATTCACCGACTAACAATTTTCACATAAATAATCATGTAAAAAATGGTTATTCAAAATTTCAATACATCTTCCCCGAGAGGCAGCCTCGACGTCGCCCGACATACTAAAAATATCGATGGATCTGGAAGGTCTTTGCTCTCACTCGCTCAGTTTTCCTTACGTGGGGAGTTAATGGGGGAGATTGATTAGTGTGAGTAATGCGATGAGTGCCGGCTTTGCAGCAAGGCCTCGGCTCTACTCTTGCCTCCATACTTCATAGATGAAGAATTCTATGACCTTGGTGCAACAAGAACTATCTCATGATGGCATTTTTTACCTTGTAAATTGCTAGCCATGTCAGCTACAGTTGAGTCTGACTCGCCACCAATTTTTATGGCCCTCGATTTCTTCTTTTTCAGGTATTCCATTATGCTGAGATGGCAAGATTGCAATGTCTACTTCTCGAATTCTCATCTCTGTTTGATTCGCTCTCACTCATATTTCTTGACTTTTTTATTCCTCGCGTATTTCCTTGTGATTTTGGTAAGATTTCCCGTCAAATAGTTGACCTAAAAATGGATAATATTTTGTAAAGCCAAAGGTAGAGTTTTCCTTCTTAATTTCGATAGGTTTCCCTTGTTTTGGGGATTTTGATGTGTTTTGAAGTCAATCTCCTATTTTGAGCAGTGTTCTAAGAGCTTTGTCTTGGCAGTAAGGACAATCAATTGGTCAACTACTAAGTTGAACACTTAATGCACACTTAGGCGCAATTTATTAATTATTTATTTTTTTAATTTTTTTTTTAAATATTTGACTTTAGTTTATTAACATTTTTATTTTCTTCCTTTTCCAAAAGGCTGTTATTTGACTTTTATTTCAAGTTTTTAAATGACTTTAGCTGTACAAAAGTTAAAAACGATTTTATCCAATAAAGATTTAGATAATATTTAAGCTATAGTGCTTTTTATATAATGTAATTATGATTTTGTGACTTATCGTATAAATGGAAACTTCGAAAGTATGTATAAAGTTCCTATAAATATGTTAAGTTGGACTTGTCTCGTTGAAAGTTGAAACTATAAAAAATAATCTAGCTTTTGTATTTCAAAATCTTGAAAATTGTATAATTGACTAATTATAGGAATTATTAGTAAATATAATGTTGATCTCAAGAAATACTGCCAACAGATGTCTGGCCCACTCGTGCATGAGCAAGCCAAATCCAACACGTAAAAAAGTTGATCAACGGTTGAGATCTCTCCAGGATTGGACGTGGGAGAAGCTCAACAACACAAGACGTTTCCATTCGGGTACCGACGAGATTTCCGGACAACTAATAACCAATCGTTAAAAACTAATGTTTGAAATCACTATGAACCAATAAGAGAACAAATAGATTGCTTTTTAGTGTTAAAAGTTGCATTAGCCTTTTATTGTTACATGGTGGGGGTATTTATAGTGTTACAAATAGAATAGTGACCCTTGGATCAAATTACACGTGGCCTCATCTCCTAGGCCAAAACATCAAGTCCTAGCTATCAAGTTGACCTTCCTAGCTTTTAATGCTCTTATAGTCTATGACAAGATAGAAATACAATTTTTACATAAGTCACATCTATCATTCAAATAAGATTTCTATAATAAAATCTGGATCTTTGCACGTGAGCCATCACTAGCTGGGGTGGAGCCTAGGATCAATTGGGCCTCGAATAGGACCTCTTCGGCATGACCACCTCGGAAGGTATCATTTTGGCCTCGTCTTCTATGGCAGGCAGCTCGACGAAAGTGCGTCCTCAATTCCTTTAGGACGACATCGTTGCAGATGCTAGTAACAAGTTATAACAATAGTCCCCCAAGTCCATGTATGATTATTTATGTTATGCGTGGACTTTTAATGGCCAGAAAAATACTCTCATTAAAATCCTTAAAATTGCTGACCCATATACATAGATATTCATGTTGTGCGTGGAATTGAGAGTTTGATTCAGAATTGACTAACCTCGGAATCGTCGAGGTTAATTTATGCGGGTAGCTAAATTTCTTTTTGGAGTTGAGGTAAAGGAATGCTGAATTGCTGAGGCTCACTTACTTTGAAGATAGCTGAATTTGTTCTTGGAGCCGAGGCAAGTTCACAATTGAACTGGCCAAGGCTGAAAGTCACATTGAGGCTGAAGCAGGTCTATGGGCAAACTGCCGAGGCTGAACATCATATTAATTGGTTTCGATATTGGTGCGAATGATTTGACGGCTCTTGCATGTTCTCGAGCTGGAGCAGCTGTAGCAATACAACTTCCAATGCACGTACGGCCGTTATATTAAATGTACAATGATGGCCAATTATGAGCATGCGTAGTTTGGGAGGAGAATTTACGCGTCGAGGCCAATGCGTGAAACCCACGAATCGATCCGAGGCGTTGATGTCGTAAACTATTTAAATTCTGTGGTTTGGATTGAATGCAAATTTGGGTGGCTCTAATTAAATGAGCATCGATCCAATGGCTGGGATTCAATCTCCTTTTTGTATAAAAGCAAAAATCTTTGTCATTTTAAAACTTTACCTTTGAAATATGTCCTTCGAATTATCTCAAGTTTTCTTTCAGTTTTTAGCAATTAATCTCCGGTGAGTCTTCTGAATCTTCATTTGTTTAGGTACTTTCTTGTGAAAAAATGGATTTTTCCAAATTTTCTCAAGTTTCTGCAACTTTTCATATTTTTCTTCACATAACCATGTCTACCGAGGCGTCCATGGCCATTACAGTGGCTAGGTTTGGGGGGAGTCTGTGTCTGGGAGATCGAAGGAGTGGTATAGCATGAGTGAAGAACCCATAGAATATGAGGTAGATTGCGGGGTTGCAAAAATCTCATCTTCTATAACCTCTTCCAAATTAGCCAAATTGAGGAAAACATATTGCATTCCTCATTGTGTAGAATTGATAGCTCCCGGGGCCCACGAATGAGCCTGTTTTCCGAGGCCGGGCTGTGTGGCCATTAGTGAGTTCTTGCTGAAGGCGGGAGTGCGTCTGCCTCTNAAAACATATTGCATTCCTCATTGTGTAGAATTGATAGCTCCCGGGGCCCACGAATGAGCCTGTTTTCCGAGGCCGGGCTGTGTGGCCATTAGTGAGTTCTTGCTGAAGGCGGGAGTGCGTCTGCCTCTCCACCCCTTCTTTAGGGCGGTGCGAGGAACTTTATGTTATCGCCCACCCAAAATTTTGCTAAATGGGTGGAGCCAGTTAGTTGGGGCCTACTTCCTTTGGAATGAGGTCTCTTTAGGTGAAGACATGCCTGTGCATGTCTTTCAAACCGTTTTTCAAGCTCGAGTCGTTGGGAAGGACGACTCCAAGGGGTGGTACTATACCACCCCTTGAGGGGCTCATGCTCTCTTCGTAGTGGGGCTCTTCACCTGCATAAAAGGATGGAAAGAGTCCTAGTTCTGGGTTAAGAGCAGGTGGCAGGTGGCAGATAGTTGAGGGAGATGTTGTCCCAGCCTATACTGTGCCGACCCAGTACTATGAAGCGCATGAATGCCTCAACCTTCAACTTGTAATTTATGTTCAACTTCTTTGTTCTGATTACCTTTTGCTATGTTTGTAGATTTCGGTTCGCGTTACGAACTTCATGAAGCTGAGTAGGACGTCATCGAAGATATTGACAAGAGATCTTCGAAGCACAGAAGCTTTGCCCATCTCATCGACCGAATCCGCTATTTCTTGTACTTCGAACTGATGGCTTCCAAAGGTAAGAGGCTTCTTTTCTTTTAAAAGTTTATCTTCATTTTCATAATTTCTAACTTTTTCCTTCACATTTACAGATAAATTTGCCAAGTAGGAGTACAGGAAATTTGCCACTGCCTTCACTGGCGCAAAGGCTTTGAAACCCTCCTCCTTCGGGACGAAACAAGTGAAGTCGAGGCTGGAATACCTCAGTAAGGACCAGGCCTAAAAGGGGGCAGAGGAGGAGGCTCCTAAGAAGGCCCATGCGGCCTCTGATAGAGGAAAAAGAAAAGTGGAGGGGCCTCAGAAGAAAAGAAAGCTTGTCCTCGCAAGCTAAACTTCTGCAAGTTTTGGGACCTCTGTGTCCCACCCAGAAAAGGGGGGTTCTCAGCAGTCAAAGCTTCTGGAATCCTCAATCAAGGCTGATAAGGTGGAACGGGCTCGAAAACCTGATGAAAAAGCAAAGAAAGGAACTCCTTCAGTTTCTGAAGCTCCGAGGAAGAGCCAAGCAGAGAGGACCCCTGGGAAGTCTGGGAACTTTTTAGGAGGGAAGAATGACCCAATCACCTCGACAGTCTTGGAGATGTTGCCACCTGAAGTCCCAGGCACCACACAAAATTTTAATAAATTTTGGACTGAGAGGTGGCGAACTATGTGTCCACTTGTGACGCGGTGGACCTCACTGCCACGCTAGTGAGCCAAAGTGTAAGTGCTTTTGGAGTGGCCTTGGAATGTTAGGAAGTATTATCTGACATCCAACGGAGGAACAGGGCCTCGTATGAGAAGTTGGAGGCTACTGAAGCCGAAGTGAAGAAGGGGAAGGTCGAGGCTGAAGAACTCTAAAGAAAGAGTATACAAGTCTCAGTGCGAAGTGGCTTTCTTAACAAAGAAGGTCGAAACTTCAAATAATCATCAAAAACTCACTGTTGAGGCTCTGGAGAAAGCCAACCTCGATCTTGCTGGGTGTAGGGACGCAAACCAGTTCATGGAGAGTTAAATCAATTATTACGTAAATGAGGCTAAAAGAGCTTGAGCTAAGGCTCAACAGGCTGGTGAAGCGGCAGTAAAGAACTACATTGCCAACTTCCACTTAACTGAAGAGTACCAGCGTTTCGCCATCTACTAGAGGAGGTTCGCTTGCAATGAGGTGGTGGGCAGGGTCGAGGAACTCTACCCTGAACTGGATGCTTCAAGCTTAGGGCAAAATTCATCAAGGAAGAGGTACCTCAAACCCCGGTTGAGAAAGCTGTTGAAGAAGAGGTCCCTCCTAAAGAGGCTTCTAATCAAGTAGCAACCGAAGCACCTGCCACTGAGGTACAAGCTCTTCCACCTCCTCAACAGTAGTTTTAGGCTTATTTGAATTTGGTAATGCCTCAGGCCCCCTGATGTACTTGCCTTTCTGTTTAATGAAATAGTTTCTGTATTTTCTATTGTTTATAATTTTGTCATTTTTCTTCA
>CAIGRP010073169.1:0-19930 GCA_903798385.1 Fraxinus cuspidata | reverse complement strand
AACACCCTAGGGTGAGCAAGGTTTGGGGACTTCCCAATCGAATGCTCCTGTGGAGTCTTAAACTCAATAGAACTACATGGAGATATATTTATAAGATAAGCAGCCGTAGTCACAGCCTCAGCCCAAAAACCTTTAGCTAATCCAGAACTGATCAGCATACACCTAACTTTATTCATTAGATTTCTATTCATTCTTTCGGCGATCCAGTTTTGTTGAGGTGTGTGTTTAACAGTCATATGCCTTACAATCCCCGGTTTACAAAAGTTATCAAACTCAGCATTACAAAATTCCAGACCATTATCAGTTCTTAAAGTTTTTAACTTCTTATCAAGTTGATTTTCCACAATCTTCAACCAAGTTCTAAATCTTTNTATTCATTCTTTCGGCGATCCAGTTTTGTTGAGGTGTGTGTTTAACAGTCATATGCCTTACAATCCCCGGTTTACAAAAGTTATCAAACTCAGCATTACAAAATTCCAGACCATTATCAGTTCTTAAAGTTTTTAACTTCTTATCAAGTTGATTTTCCACAATCTTCAACCAAGTTCTAAATCTTTGAAATGTCTCAGATTTATTTTTCATTGGATAAGTCCATACCTTTCTTCAGTAGTCATCAATTATAGAAAGGAAGTACTTATTGCCTCCAAAGGTAGGGTGACTTGTTGGTCCCCATAAATCTGAGTGGACATAATCTAGGGGCCTAGAGGTGGTATGTAACCCAGACTTAAAGCTCACCCTATGTGACTTTTCCAACACACATGTTTCACAAAATTCTAGAGGTTCAATCATATCTTTCCAAATAGTTTTGTTTACTTAGATACTTTAAACCCTTATTTCTTATATGTCACATTCTGTTGTGCCATCATTCAGACTTGTTTTCTGTTATGGTAAAAAATTTTGCATCTTGAAGAGTAACAGTCTCTCTCATAAGATAGTACAATCAATTTCTTTTAGGTCCTTAAGAATTACCAAAGATCATTTCATCACTTTCAGAGTGTTATTATCTAACCTGAAAGAATGTCCCTCATCTTCAAGTGACATATCTTACATTATTTAATTGTGTGACAATACTATCATACATTCTAATGGTAATGTCACAAATACCAAGAACATTCTGAGAGTTATTATCACTCATATACACTTTCCTGTGTTCAACTTCTTTGTAATTATTAAACTATGATCTATTATGACACATATGGAATGTACACACTGAATCCAAGATCCAGTACTTATCAACTTCTTTATTAGACACAATCATTACAAGTAAGCTATCTAATTCAGAGCCTACCGCTGAATTATTCAATTCTTCATTATTGTGTTCCTTATAATTTTTCTTCCATTCAAAGCAATATTTCTTAAAGTGATCTAAAAATTCACAATGGTAACACTTCTTATTGCTTTTATCTCTTGATTTAGATATAGTCTTAGATTTGGATTTGAATCTTCTTCTTTCTTCTCAGTTCTTCCTCTTATAAACATACTCTCTTCTCTTGTACTCTTTTTAGATTCTTTCTCGATCTCTAATTCTCGAGATCTCAAAGTATTAATGACAATGGTTTGTGTTAGGGAATCTCTTGAGTATTTTATTGCATTTTTTATATCCTTAATTATCCAAGTAAGGAATTAAGGAGAATTATAGCAAGGTCTTTATCTTCGAATTTTTTTTCCCATTATGAGCAAGGCTCTTGACTATGATACTAAAATCACTTAAATTCGCTTCCAAATTCTTTTCACTATCCATTTTAAAACTAAACAGTTTCTCTAAGATATAGATTTTATTAGACAATGTCTTAGTTAGAATCAAAACATCTAAAGCAACCCACAAGTCCCTAGGGGTAGTTTGATCTCCCACTTGTCTTACAATATCATCAAATATGTGCAATATAATAGAGCTGTATGCTATTTCATTCATATTTAAAATTTCGTCAGGCTTAGCTTTCAATTCATCAGTTAAAGTTACAGAAATCATCAAGGGCTTTTGCAACCCTTCTGCTTCCAAATCGAGTAATCTCCCCTTCCATCGAAGTGTGATAATTCAACTTTCAAAACCATCACAGATTTTGTAAAGATGTGGTTCTTACTCGTGGACATAATTGGTTTTCAATCTGAAAATTACTTAAGTTGAAGAAAAAGTTTTGAAAAATTTCCCCGTGCAATGTATGACAAGTAACCAGACTACTAAATGGAAAAACAATAGTGATAAAATATACACAGACTGAAGTAAGATCAAACAATCAATAACTGAGCAATTAACAGTTGGTACCAATCACTCAGATTGAATAAGCGGAAGATAAAACCTAAAAAATGCTCCTATTGCAGACAACCAATTATTCAGATTATGAATGAACTAAATCACAAGTGTTAATAGGATTTACAGATTCCTATTTTAAAAATGTAAACCAATTACTGAGAAGGGGTTAATAAGAATAATCTCACCAAAATATCGTGTTTAATAGTATTTAAAATTCTACTTTCGATCAGGAATCAGAATTCAATTCCAATGCCAATCTCAGACTCGAATTCAACACTACCCAAATCTCCAAGAACTTCAGTTCAAACTTGTTCCAGAGGACTACACATATACTAGACAGATTAATACGAATAGAAACTGAAAACGAAATAGAAAATCCTTACCCACAGCCTAACAAGGCACTAATACCAGTTGTTGGGTTCGATTTACCCAAGTAATGCACAAACGGAAATAAACACACTCAAGAACTGAAACTGCAATGAAAATAACAAAAATAACGCAGGAATTATTCACCCAGTTCGGCAATGCCACTCTGGGCGGCTCAGCTACCAACCCGTTCCACTAATGCACCAAGAAAAACCATCCAGAGGGGAATTTACAAGTGGAACCAATATTAGACTTTTATCAAGTCATAGATCAAACAAAGAATCTCTTAGAACTTCTACAGAAAGACTCGAACCCTATCGCATAAATCACAAGAACAGCCACTAATCAAACTAGCCAAAACAATTGACTCAAGCTACTGTTATCATATGCGAAAAGAGAACCCATAATTATACACAAAAAAACCCTTAATCTATGGAAGAAAGAAATCACGCAAAGAGAACTCAAGAAATCCAGAAGCCCTTTTTTCCTCTCTCTTGCCAGAGAACAACAGAATGAATGAAATTGGAAAACCAAGAGGTACTCCAAACACGTTATTAAGGCTCAATTAAATCACAGCCATTGATCAGATCGAACGGTTCACAACCCATGTGAGAAAGCACAACTCGGGAACAAGGGCTCCAACCAATAGAAACCAGCTACGTGGACATCACCACTTAAAAAGTTGCATTTTGGAAACATGTAACTTTCAGAGTTTATTATTTGTGTAGAAATGGATAAGATTTTCAGATAGTAATTTTTTGTCCAAGTGGTTTAAGTTGTAAAATGTTTACACTAGTGGGGTGGTTGGCCAAAGTTGGACACTGAGTACGAGGACAAATGGTCTATCCACTTGCATTGGTTGGTAAATATATTTTGAGCATAGGAGTGAAGTGGCCAAATGTTAGGAATTTTTAATTATTTGACATCAAGATGTTATTGTGTGTGTGGATGAAAAGGAAAGTATCTATAAATGTTGATCTTAACTAACATCAGTTTTAACAAAGAAAAAGAAAGTTAAAATCTTATTCATCTTAGCGAACACCGGCCAAATTCTTAGTGGTACAGAAAATAATTGGTGTGTGAATTTAGTGCTAACACCATTAGGACAAAGTGCATCTACCACAATATTTTTCTCCCCCCAAAATGTACTATAAATTCGATCAACTTCCAGAACTGAATTCACAACTTGTTTCACTACAATACACAAAAATGGAGGGTTCATTCAAAGTTTTCTACATTCTTGTTTTGCTTGTGATTGTTGGTACTGTAAATGGCGCAGGGCCTTGCGGCAAATCCACTCCAGATGAAGAGGCCATGAGCTTAGCACCTTGTGCAACAGCAGCACAAGATATCAATGCTACTGTTCCAAGCAGCTGCTGCGCACAGGTGAAGAGAATTGGGCAGAATCCCAGTTGCCTTTGCGCTGTTATGCTGTCTGATACTGCTAAGAGTTCTGGTGTTAAGCCAGCAATTGCCTTGTCCATTCCCAAGCGTTGCAACTTTGTAAATCGTCCTGTTGGCTACAAATGTGGACGTAAGCAACAATGAACGATATTTTAATTTTTTTCCCCACTTTTCTGATTCTGAGTTTTAACCATTCTCTTTGCAGCTTACACACTACCTTGAACGGATCAAGAAACTTTGGAGTGGACAGAAGCTATGTAAGAAGCCAATAATTGCTGTTTTAGTAGTGATTACAGCACATAATAAAAGCAGCTATGCGCTGCTATAATTCTGCATCTCCTTAACAATTTATCAGATATGAAATATCCTTTGTTCTTTTGAACTAAGTATGACTGTGAAACTATTGCTACATTATTGAATATTTAAATGCTATAAACTCTCTGAAGTGAATATAATAAAACCAGTTTTATATTTATGTTCAATCGATCATTGACAATGGGCATGCCCTCTAGAAGCTTGAATTAAGATTTAATAACTCAATTGGATAGACAAAGACACCTAGACAAAACCCTATTAATTTTTTGTTGAGTAATTGTTATATCACCATTAGGATTTCCCACCCTTATTCTCATCCTAAATAATCACCCTTTTGTTGATTATTGAATTCGCTTTAAGTTAGTCATTAAACTTAAACGTTGTTTCAAGTTGATCATTTGGCCCGTATTGGTTAGTTTGATCAACATATTAGTGATGTGATCGTCTGTTATTTGTCAACCAATTTGTCACATCAATCTTGCATAATTCGAACTATCAAATATGGACGCACACGATCAACTTAGTTTAGTGATCAAAATGAAGTTAAATAATTAGATCAGTAAAAATGGTCTTTTTAACCCCACCCGGACATGAACACTTGTACTCAGCCACTAACCCTAAATGTGTGAATTTGATAGTATATCAAAGGTTTTTTTGTTCCATACAATGATATATACACATATAGGTATAGGGATGGTGTCGACTTTCTTCTTCTAGAGGTCCTTTCAGCCGTAGAACACAATCCCAAATCGTGGATTTCTCGGTTTACAAATTAACAAAAGGAAAATAGTAAAATCATCCTACATATTCCAGTATATATTTATGTATTAAAATGAATGGGAAGATGTGTACGCACAAGACATGTACACAGGCTACTGCAATTTCCATGGAAGGCAGTTGAGCTTGGAGCAAGATCCAACCCAAGCATCTGTACATTCTCCTCTACCAGAAGAACCAGCAGCTCCATCACAGCACTGACAAACCACTCCAAGAGTTGCAAAAATCTTCGAGTATCCTATGAATTATTACACAAAACTGATCAACAAAATTATCCCGACTTCTAAAATCAATCATGGATGAACTGGAAGACGCTAAACAGCATTAAAGTAGAAAAATAAGTTGGAAATAAATGGAAACAGAAAAAGGAAGAGAGTACGGATTTTTACTTTGTTGTGGTGGGAAGGACAGTGGCCTAGCTTCTGCACTTGTAGTTTCTTGAGATGCAAAACTGAAAATAACAAAAACCAACACTAAAGATGGGCAAGGCTTAAACAAAGCCATTCTCTTCTGCTTCAATTTTATTGTTTAATGAGATTTGTAATGGTCAAAGTGGTGGGATGGTTGGTAGTGTCATGTGTTTTTATATTAGTGTAAGATGTGGTTGTCCTCTAAGGTAGAAAAGTTGGAACGTTCCATTTGAGTTTAAGCTTGTTAAATAAATTTGTCCCTTCTAGAAGAGGGTCAGACGACAAAGACCCCCAAGCCCCACGCGTCAACTATTCCTTTTCATTGACAGCTTCTATTTGTTGAAATTAACGAAATAATACTGTTTTTTTTTTCTTTTCTAGATTTTAAACCAGTGCAACATAGTTTTGCGTGAATAGGATTGACCAAAACCAAATCAAATTAACAGCAATTTTAAATTAAACCGGATCTTTTTCCTTATATATATATATATATATAAATGCTCTCTCAACTCGACTGCACCCATTTAGACGCTTACAATATTTATAAATGTATTTGTTGATATTATGATACTCATCTACCCAAAGTATAGCAATATTTGTGGTCCCATAAAACATATAAACAAACGGGAAACGGAAATCATTACCACGCGTATTCAATACATTTTCCCCAAATACATAAGCTGTAGTTAAAACCCACAAAAAAGAATTAGAGGTAAGTACAAAATAGTCTCTTCCTTTGAACAAGTCTAAATGAAATCTGAGCCGTTGCCAAAATGCTGCAGATCTGGATGTGTCCCACCACCACCAGGCCTCCTTGGGTTTCTGCATAGAATTTTAGCATATTAAAAACAAATAAAAAGAATAAGTGAAAACAATGCATATATATGCAACTCTCTAAGCACGGTCCAACATACGCCAAGGAACAAACGAGCTCACACTGCATCCTACCCAGAATTTATCCAAAATACAACAAATTAAAAACGAGTTCTGACTGCACTCTAACCGGAATTTATCCAACATACGCCAAGGACAAAACAAGTTCACGCTAATCTACCCAGAATCTATCACCAACTATACGAGAGTAATGTTGAAAATAATAATTCCAATAAATCAGTCAGTTACGTCACCTTTAACAACTTAATGTTCTCTCTGGGGAACTATAAAAACCTCATGTTTCAGGGTAGGTAAATGTAATTTAGAAATTAAGGTTCTAGATAAAGGCATGAAAGAATACTAGTTTTTCAGGAATCCTGTAAAGGAATTGCTTCTTATTCAATAATTAAGAAGATTGAAAGATGAAATTAAGATGACAAAACAAAGTTTAATGGTAGAAAACCACCAACTGGAACCAAGAAATGTTAACAATATATCAACAAGGATTGTAATTTGGATATAATCATGTTAGCAGTCAAAAATTCAGTAAAAACAGGTTCTCACCAAGCTTATAGAATTCAAATCTAAAAGATAATATTGTGCTTTGTGGCCCACATGTTTATTAAATGGAAGTAATGGATGCTGAGCACATGCCCATCATATGACATCTACTGCACTCCTCGATTTAAAAATGCAATGCTTGAAGATAGATAAAATTAATTAGCGAAAATGAGAAAAGATCCAAGAGAATTTGGGATCATGCACTACAATCACGGATGTATAATTGCCTGGAAAGACTACGTAAGAGACGTACTGACTTCATACATTGCCTGTCTAGAACTCATTGAACCAATAAAATTGTATTATACTCTGATTGACCATACAAATTCATGAAAAAATCGAATATGTATCAAAATACCTAACAAAACGACCGGGCTCAAAACCTGGAACATCAGGGGGGCCAAAAGGGTCAAAGCGGGCACCAGGTGGAACACCCCTGCATTATTAGATTAGTCAACAACCGGCAACACAATAAATTATAGAAAACACTACACACACAGTTGGACACAAGCATGAGAGAGGGAACTCACGGTTGACCTCCTGGCAAACCAGGCACACCACCTCTATTTCCTCCTAAAAACCGGGGATCATGTGGCCCTGCATGCCACCATAAGACATTACAAATCTAAACAAGTATTTCTGTTGTAATTGTCAATCAGATATGAAACAAGACAACTCATGAACCTATGAGCATGCTTCCTCCACCAAAATCACCCCTACAAAAAGTTAAAAATCAAATATAACAATTAACAACTCCTCAAACACAGAGATGCGAGTGAAAAACAATCATATTTATGCATCACAAAGTAAGAAAGCTAAGAAACCTTGATGGATACATTCCAGCACCAGGCCCAGGTAAGAGATCGCTGCTGCCAGAACCAGGAAGCGGAGGAACAATAACTCTATATTGCAGAGAGAGAAAAGAGAGGAAGATTAACCTCATGATATGATGATCATAACCATTAGATATATGAACAACAAGTAATTCTTTTCTTTAAAAAGGTTACAGATCAGTGTCAGCGTTATCTAGCACCAAAATCACATATTAAGTTATTAGCTAATAACTACTTTTTCATGGAGTAATTACTTCACTTTCTGAAAGCATCAACGAAGGCAGCCAAAATTAATTACAACTCAGGATCCATTTCTTGCACAGTAGAATTTTAGATGTCTTGGCAGCACAGCATTCTTATGACAATGCTTTCCAACAATGCAATTGGTTGATTAGCAGCAAGCTATCCAACATCAGCTATAACTCTCAACAAAAGACTAGACTAGAATTACCTCTACCAAGTTACATACCAAAGCATAAATCCTCATGATAAGAACCTAACCCTTATCGTGCTTTTGAGTATCCTGCTTTTGGCACCTCTAGATACCAAGAAATGATGTGCCTTCTATATTCCCCATTCTTTTCTCTTCATAAGTCCCTAAACTCCAGTGGCAGATCCATTTGTTCTTAAATATAGTGGCAGCTAGTGCAGATTATTATTTTTTCCCCTGTTTCTCTATTTTAAAAACTCACCAAACCGTATTCAGGAATGCTAACATCTGGAACGTCTACAGAATATAGCAATAGTATTCATTCAACTAGAAGTTCGCCGGATGATAAAACCAAGAAGCTTTAGCATGGTGGAATTCCAAATAACAAGGACCTATATTCCCATTCTTATAACAGTGAAGTTCAGTTCAGAAAGAACTACAGGATTACCAGTTCATCCAGTAAATTAGTAACTTCAAGACAAGTAGAACACACCCAAAAAAAAAAAAAAAAATTAATAATAAATAATAATAATAAATTGTCAACTACATCTAAGGAAACAACTTGTCTAAAAAAAGGGGACACCGTTGTGAGTATAAACAATGACAATGATCAGAGTTGTAATCCAAAAAGACAAGCACTATAAGGGAACTATCAGACGTGTCCAGTAACCATACGACAGTATGACAAACTTTTAACCTTTTACACCTCGGCTTTATACACATGGCACAAGGTGGAAGTATAGATGCTTTAGCACCATCAGCATTTAAAATCCCTGTTGAGCTATTACCTATCAAATGGGCCCATCTCCCACTAACAAACTTGTCCAGCCCATCTTAATAGAAATAGATCAGGCAAAAGATCTTATGGAACCAATTGAACTTCTTCCCCAGGGGGAGGGAAGAGGAAGAACTCTGACTATTACACCATTTGTTTTCAATATTTTCCATGTATTCTAACTTACTTGTTTGAACTAATTTTTACGCCCTCCATCCCATGAAAAATATCACCTAATTTACTTTCTAATACACGAATATAAATATAAAGCAAAAAGTCATTTTCAATGATGTGACTAACAGCACAGACATTTTCCAACTTGTGTCAAATGCTACACTGACATTAAAGTGGGTGGAGGGATTGAAAATTTTAGTCTACGGCATTAGTTCGAAACTGAAGCCAAAATGAAAAGGCCAAATAGGGAATAAATATTTATAAAGAATAAGGTTACCTGCCATTGGCTTATATATATATATATTTATATATATATATATATATAAAGAACAACTAAGCTGTTGAACTTCATTAATACCATAGACAATAGTTTATTCTAATCAAAATAATGATATAACTAGCTTCAGGCAACATCATATATTTATGAAAAAAGACTTAAGCTTAATTATTCTAATAACAACACGTGCTATTTTAAATCTCCCCGTAAAAGGAGGGTAAAAACTCAAGACACAAAATTATTATACAATCAACAATTACCCTGAAGGATGAGGAAAAACATAAGGACTGCCGGGGTCGGAAACTCCCACGCTAGATCGGTCTCTGTCGTCTCTCAACCCCTTATCAGAACTGCAAACAGAACTCCGCAATCAATACAAACAAGTAAAGTTGGAATATTGAATATATTCTCCAAAACAACTTTGACATGTGCAATTTAATTAATATACTGTAGCACTTTCAGCTTTTACGCGAGCCAAAGAAGTAAAATTTTATTAAAATTAAAACATCTACAATCATCCGATGCATGTATTAGACAATATTTAGAGCAATCAATTTACATTAATACAAATAAAATACCTTGATGATTGAGCAGATGGCCTTGCAGCTGAACCTTGCAGTTTAGCCAAGAGTTCTTTATCAACATCTGCTACCAGGTTCCTCAGATTCTTGAAACTGTAATTTGCAGTAGCATTCCCTTCGGCATAGTCACTAACACTAGAAAATAACCAAAAACAAAATACCCATTACTCAAACACAGCAAAATTCAATAAAACAACTTCATAATGAGACTACATTTTTTCCTTCTAAGAGAGAACATTGAACCTACTTGATTTCAAGATGGAAAGGTTCGGAATCACATTCCTTCAAAGCATCGACAAGCAATTTATTGTTCATCACTAGACACTTCACTAGAACTTTTTGTGCACCCTGGTCGGGATTAGAGTATACAAACGCATAATTATCCTCAACTTCATTCCAATTCTCAAGTCCCACCTCATCTACAGAGCAAAAAAGACGTATATTTAACAAAATTCACATGTGGAAACGCAAACAAATCCATTAAATACTTTGTGTGGAAGCCTGGAATTAGGGCGCTACAGAATTAAACTTGGAACTTATTGTGTTCAAAATCAAATTAGGTTTTCACGCTCCTCAACGTAACGTGTAATACAATTAGGTAAAAATATGCCGAGAAAAATTGAAAAATAACAAAAAAGGGGTTTTCTTTATAATTCAAAGCGCTTACCAGTGGAAGCGGAGGAGAGGACGTCGTTTACGAAGGCGGAGGGACCTGTTGAATGGAGGATGAAGCCTGCGGAGAGGAAAGAAGCATGGATGGCAAAAGCCACCTTATCGTGGGAATTCCGGAAAGTCGGTCGTGCCGCCCTAATCACCGCCATAACAGACTGCTCCGTCGCCATATAATTCAGTAGGAGGAAGAGGAGGAGGAGGAGACGTCGATTAAGAAGAGTGCGAACGTCGGTTGAATATTTGAGAAATCGATTTCCGTGCTTTATTCCCAAGCTCGAATATACGAGAAAGCGAAAGGGTTGTTAGTATGTCTGCCTGGAAATGGTTTGCGTAATTCGTCATATACAAGCTATTTTTATTTATTTTATATACAAAATACTTAATTTAAATGAAAACCTCACACATGAAAAATGTAAAAGTCCTCTCTAATGGGACATTGAAATGAATGATATAACATTTTTGAGCTCTATAAAATATTTCATAACTTAACTTGTGATATTACCTAACAGGAGTTAAAATTGTATAATAAATACACTTTACCTAACATAAGTTATGATGATATCAAATGCAAAAAGATTAGGGTTGGTTTACTTGCATGTAAATTGGAATTTAAAAAAATGTTCTTACCAATTTTTTTACATAAAATTACAATGTTGTCAACAATTTAATGGGCTTAATAGCACAAAATGCCCTACGTTTGACATTTCTTGTGGAAAATGTTCATACGTTTCATTTTTTTGCATTTTCTTCCTTATTTCAACGTTTAATTGCGGAAAACATCACTTTTCACCATTTTAACGTAAAATGACCAATATATCCTTCTATTTATATAAAATAAAAAAGAGAAGAAAAATAAAGAATAAATTGTAATCTTACTCCTAAACTTTTCTAAAAAGTGTAAATGAGTCCAAATAAATTATTAAAATATTAAAAATAACCAAAAATAAAAATAAAAAAATGTTTCTCTCTCCTCTTCTTCTCCTCCTCCCCCTCCCTTAGCCTTCACCACCACAAGAAATCTCTCTTATTCTTCTTCTTCTCTCACTCCCCAGCCTCTGCTAACCCAAGCTCTCGCCAGAGGAGCTTTAATCTTCGTCACACAACAATCTTCTCACAAATTCACCCACTCAATTCCACATTTGTTCACTAAGCGTCGCCCCAACTTCTCACGCCAAAAACAGGTTGCTTAAGCCCCTTACCCTAGCTAACGCCGCCGAGCCTTCAAGCAGCGGCCGTTCTGCTACCACCAAGCCCAGTACCCCCACTACATCTATCCCCTTGAGTGGAGAAAAGCCAATATCTATTGTGGGCCAAGAAAGTGTCCCTCTTGAAGGTGTTATTCAGTTAGAAAAACCCAACTCCGATTCTTGTCTTGCCAATGGGGGTGCGTGAATTTTTTTTTTTATTTTATCTTTGGTTTTAAATTTGTCTTCTATTGAGAGTTTTTTATGTTGAATTGAATTGGAGTTATTGTAGCCGTGTGGCTCTGCTAGCTGGTGGGGATGTGGCGACATTGGTTTTGTTCTCTGTAATTGGAAGGAAATTAAGGCTTTTCCGATGGGAGCTTGGGTTAGCAGAGGCTGAGGGAGAGGGAGGGGGAGGAGAAGGAGGAAAGAGAAACATTTTTTATTTTTATTTTTGGTTATTTTTAATATTCTAATAATTTATTTGGACTCATTTGCACTTTTTAAAAAGTTTAGGAGTAAGATTGCAATTTATTCTTTATTTTCCTTCTCTCTCTCTTTTTTTTTTAATTTAAATAGAAGGGTACATTAGTCATTTTACGTTAAAAATGTTGAAAAATGATGTTTTCCACAAGGAAACGTTGAAATAAGGACGAAAATGCTAAAAAATGAAACGTATTGACATTTTTCGCAAAAAGTGTCAAACGTAGGGACGTTTTGTGCTATTAAGCCAATATTTTATTAACTAGCAGTCATTAATATCTCCAATGACCAATATTGCTTAAGTTGAGAGAAAGGTGGCACTGGGAAAGAGAAGTACTCACCAAGAACCCAACAGCCTGTCGTATATGCTTGAGTTCATCCCAAGCTGAGCCTGCATACTGCAATCCAAGAATTGAAAGAAGGCACGAGAAAGAAAACATGAATTATGGTACAGAAAAGGAGAAAAAAGCACTCAATTTGATGAAAAAGTAAGACAGAGATTTCTTCTTGGAAGTTAATTACCTCTTCTTTTGCTTGGGCGCACCACAGCTCTAGCTCAGCCAACCCCGCCTTCACGTACTCCCCATTGCTGAATGTACAACACTCACGACGTAGAAGTAGACTACAAAGTCAACACACTTGATAAAATTAGTAAGACTCACAATAAGAAATATCGAAGAACAAGACTTCAATGGCGTGTTTGGTAGAGAGGATTAGATTATATTGGACAGTATTAAGGAAGAAATATAAACTAAAATCATGTTTATTAGACTGTCTAACCCTATCGAGTGTTTATAATCTGTTTAAATTATAAACATATAGAAATTAGTGGTGGATGAGTAGGTTGTACTTGTGGATCCTATGACGTGGATAAAAAGTAGGTTTGACCAAAAGTGTTAGTTATTTAAACAACTCACAACAAGTGTTGAAAAAGGAAAACTGAATCACCTGTTGAAGAGTTGCACGTTGATATATGAAAATATTTGAGAAAATATCTTCTGAACAAGAATTGGAGGAACCTGGCAATGAAACTAGCATCAGCATTTTATAGCATATGAAAGGTATAAAGGTGAAGTGAATGATTCATACAAAATTTTCTTTTAAGGTGCTGAGAAGAGAGTTGAGGCACTCAATTATTCCCTGCCAGTGATTTGTTGCAGAATCTTTACTAAAGGATCGTCCAGATCTCAGAACACCTTTAGAGGCTCTCGGTGCCTGAATTTTAGTTTATCATATAATGGTCATTAACTGTCTTGCCAAAATGTTGAAAACTAAGTAACATTGAATGAAGATAATAAAAAATAACAAAAACAGGGTAAAACATGGTGACATGGAGTGCCTAGCAAATAGATGTCAATAAAGCATCAACTCATAGGCTCTTTGAATAGTTCAATCATAGGCAGTAATAGTACACATAAAATTCAAATAATGTGAGAACGATTCTCATCACAGGATATAGCCTTTCTGATGCATCGTGTAGAAAGAGTTATTGGTTTATGTCTACAAGAATTTCTGAGCAACACAATAATTTCTAAAGAACGTAAAAAAACTAAAATAAATCCAAGAGAAAATGTAAATAGACTCCTTCAATCTTCTTGCATTTCAGAATGCCTACATTCTTAATAATGCAGGAAATTCAGTACTTGAGATATCTTTCATATCCCATAAAAAGAAAATAAATATGAAGTTAGACGTCTAGTGATGCTTGTCTTGTGTTCCTGATTAACTTTTCAATTACCATCTACCACACAAGATGTAAAGGGATCGTTATGCAATGACAGACATGCAAAAATAGCTAAACGATTTATCCAAACCCAAGTACAACATTGGAAGTTTAGGGAGAATTCCAAAGTACAAACAACAGTTCAAATACCTGGATGCACAAAGCAAGCATTGATCCCAACTCCTTCTTCGAGTTGTCTCGAATAATTCCATAAATTTTCTCAACATAGGCAGTAAGCTGCTGCTTGAAAAGCAGAGCTGGGTATTTGGCTTCAACTTGGCGAACCGTTTCGAGAACCGCAGCTGCTGCAGCTTGGTTTGCGGTAGAAGGGGATGACCGAAATCCCTGATTATAATTATAGATAATTCATCAAGTAAATAGGACTGTAATTCAACTTCATAAATTACCCACGTTAAAAAAGTTTAAAAAATCTTGAAAAAAACAAGGGAAAGTTAAATTATTCGAATACCATTGTCATTCTCTCAAATAGGGATGTGGGAGGTTGTGGTTTACGAACTGCAGTTGAACCGGCAGGCCTCAAACTTCGTTGGAGTATGAATAGCAATGTAGAGGTGTTAGATAGCCAATAAGCCATATGATCATAGCTTTCTTGATTCTGCAATCAGTTAAAACTGGTTTATCTTTCATATCTTTGACAATAGCAACAGGCATAGCTTACTTACAGCTGCAAGTTAATTTTTTTTCCAACAGCCATAAAGAAGCCAAAATTAACAGACGTGTCAATCAAGTGTCTAAAAACCATGTTTGAGATACTTCTATAAAGTACAGCAGCTGGGCCTGAGTATGTACTGATCAGTCATCTTCAAGGATGTAGTGTAGGTTTGTTATGTTTAGTCAGGAATACTGATCATTACTTTCAACTAGGCAAACTCTATGGTACTCGCTCTTGAAACTCAAATAGCGTCATTGTTCTTCGGAGTGCAAGGTTTGGCTCATCAAGTGATGGATGTCATAGATATGGCTTGCAGCTCCAACTACATGAGCCGTTAGAGAAGGGCTCTTTTCACCGGCCCAGCATCTCCATCGAAGTGGCCAAACTTCTTCGTCACAGCTATTTAATATAACATTATTTCTTCATATGTAGTAAATAATCTGACAATTTTCTTTTTGTGCCCCCTCGGCCCTCACTAGGTTTTTTGTTTAATTTTCAATTTTTATAGCAATTTAGCTCATCAAGATGTCTCCTAAATCCATATTTGTGCAACATGTCCCTGTCAATCCCACATGACAAGGAATAATGATGTCATTGAATTCAGCCAATTACCTCAATGGCCGAACCGATCATATTAATGAGCCGATCAAATACATTCGTTCTTTCAGCTTCAAAAGATTTCCAGTGCAGAAGACATTTGTAGATGGTGAAAGCTGCAGCAGGCTTGCCTTGATTGAAGCCCACATCTTTCATTACACAATCCATGAGTGTATCAACATCCTCCTGCAGCATTTTTTACAGATATTTTTTTATTTATTTGACTAGAATTGCCATCAATATTGAAGGATGAGAAATATCTGTATCCCAATCCCTAGAAGCACATACGTGCTGACGATCGGTTGGTGGTCTCCTTGGTTTTCCATCAGGGGTCTCACAACTTTTCGGAGGAAAAATATTCTGTGATTCCTGCAGAAGTCAATCTCATCAACTAATCGATAAGTGGAAAGTAGAATCCAATAATATGCTCTATGAAATTTAAATTGATATTTAATCGAAAAGAGCTTAGTACATTGCTCTTGACTTCATCCACATGGTGACCGTTTTCCAATCCCTACAAATAAGTTAACACGAATAACGTGAGATTCGAGAGAAGATAAAGAAGACAAAAAATTGAAAAATACATACATTGGTTGCTAAAGTAGATGGAGGTTCTAGCACCCCTTTAGCAGGAATAACCAAGGTCTTGTGCCGAAGAATCTTATTCTCAGACTCCACGTCAGAAATTTTTTCTTCAAGCCTGCATTTACAGAAAGATAAGAAACTAATCGATTTGCAACATTAAATCTAAACATCGACTATAACTAGAAACTAATGATAAAAGAATATGTACAACGTTTGCATGGCAGTCTTCAACTTAATGATCTTCGACTCTGCCTCCACAGCCTGTTTCAACCTCTCCTCGGTAAGTTTGCTTGTCTCTTCATATTTCTTCTCTGTTTCACCTATTTTCTTTTCTAAAGAGCTAACCAAGGCCTGTAATAAATAACAAAAATGAATGTTTCAGCAAGAATAAGCCTCAGTGATATCTATTTCACCGCATTCACATAAAATCCCCAATAAAGTAAGTCAATTTCGCCACCTTACCTTGAGTTTTTCATTTTCAGCATTAAGCTTATCCATCAATTCATGGTCAATGACAGGGACCTCCTGGATTATAGGAGTTTGCTTTACTGCCCTTTCTGATGCTTCACGCTCCTTCGTGAGCATGGCTTTAGTTTCCTTGAATTGAAGTTGCAGATCTAGCAAGACAGATTGCAATTTTTCATTTTCTTGAGTTTTTGCTTCTTCCATGTCAGCCTATGAAACAGTGGATCAGGAAAAAGGAAAATGAGAAGGTCCTTATTTCGTAGTCACAACAGTGCGACAGCATAATCCCATGCTAAAACTTGAAACAAGAAATGCAGGCCATTGACAAAAAATAAAAATAAATCAAACATTTTCTGAAAAATAAAAAAAGCTCGGAGGATTTAATTACCCTCATTCTTTTCTCCAACTGCAATCTCCAAGTCAGTTCTTCAACCTGCTTCTCTAATTTATTCTTGGCAGCTTGAAGTGCATCTGTTTCTCTTGCAGCCTGTATTCCGATTGAAAAAAAATTATATTTAAAGGAAAGTAAAGATACTTTTTCCATAAAGCAATATGTAGGGCCAGTTTTGGGATATTCTCCACTTCTACAAAAATAAATTTGCACGGTATATAAGCTGGAGCCAGATATGCATCTAAGAGGGGTCGGTCAACAATACTTCAGTACAAGATTTATTTCATTCTTATGCTCCAAGTATCTCATTGAATTTAAGGTCTTCCAATGAACAGATAGTTGTCCGAATCATAAATTTGACACTTCTACACACTGTCAAGCAAATTTTGAATTCAACATGTTCTAAAGTAAAATTTATGAACATTGAAGAAGAATTTCCATTGTAACTATGCAGTTAGATTATTGGTCATTAATTGTTTTAAAGAACAGATTTAGATTTCTTGATCTGGGTCAACCAATATACTATTTTCAATTGACATTACAAGAGAAACAGAAAAATGGGGAGGAAAAGGTATACAGGACATCAACATGGAAAGCCAGTCATATGAATCAAGAAACCAGCCTTAGCCCCATAACATTTTAACCAGTGGATTCCCAGTCTCTCTGGTCATAAGAGAGCACTCATTTCTGAAATATATTATACTAAGGCAGTAATATTAATATAGTTCATTAAACATTCACTTCAGAAAGGCTGAGCACTCTATAAGCATAAAAAGCTTTAAAATAGTTATAATTAGCATATGTAACTAATAATAAGTAGCATTAACATATTTCAACTGCAATTGGTGGGAAGAAAGAAAAAAATCGGGATGAAGTAGGGATTGAGGGGGAAAGAAGGCAGAGGAGGATACCGTCTTCAGCTTCCGAAGCTCTCTACGTGCAACTCTTGCCCTCCATGCACACTGTGTAGTGATTGCAGCTCTTTTCAGCTTCCTATACTCTGAAAGAGCTAAGAATTTGCGGCAGTGACTCTGTAGTCACAAGGTCAAGTCGTCAAAATTTCCAATTAGGAAGTTCTTGGAAGGTTTTAAACCAGAAAATGTTTTTTTTTCTGAGGTGTCTTACCTGGATGACAATGGCTGCACTTGTCTGCCTTCTCAAGCGAAGTTCATTCCGTGCAGCTATCCCACGGATTCCTGTCTGAATAGAAATAGCAGAAGAGTACAACTCTTTGTATGCTTTCCTAGCAATATGCATCCGTAAATCTCTCTGAATCCTCAGGCAAGAAGCTTCTCTGCGCATGCCCTCATAAACTTTCCGATTAAGTTCTCCTGCACTCAACAAAGAGGAAAACCACCGAGGACGGTTGATATATAAGGTTTGCAGTGCCTCATTGACATATAAAAGTACAACGTACAAAATTACTACCTCTGCACACTGATTGAATCTGAATTGCAGCACGACGCAACAATGTATAACTTTTTTGAGCAATGTAAGAACGAATTTTCCTCTGGATAATGCTTGCGGATCTTCCCAACACCACAGTCCTTCGAGCATCCAGCTCTGCCATCTGACCAGCCCTTAGAAACACCTTTGTTTTCCCAATCTGTAAAAGCACGCTGAATAAAAAAGCCAATAGAATTTAACATTAAAAAAACTGGGAAATAGAAAGCGTTTCATGCCGAAATACTGTGTTGCACGGACACTTCAATTACGGTGGTGTGTCTGTGTCTAACACATGTCGGATATCAACACTCCTCCGACATTCTACCATATTCATTTTTCTTTTTTTACCATAAATATTATATATTTTTAACTCAAAATTATTATTAAATAACAAATAGCTACTCTTATTTAAAATATTTCAACAAGAAAAATTAATAACAAATTTAAAACTAAAATTGTACTAAATGAAAATTTTCAAAGAATTTAATCGATATGTCGGCTTTTTAAAATTTCGTGTGTTGACGTATCCATATCGGTGCATCATAGCGAAAATATAACAAGTACCACCACTTCCCTAGCCATTGCATGGGATAATATAACTCAAATCCTTTCCATGTGGCATTAACTTGGGACTATGTGCAACTATAACACCTTTTACTAAGATCAATGTAGTTGTACGTAAAACTAGAGCAATAGCATGAACCAAAAAGTCTTTAGGACTTATTGTTAAGAATACTGGATTATTATTTTAATTAATACAATTTAACCAACCAGACATATAGGGCATATTTGGTGCACATTATTAGACAGCATTGGAGAGGACATTAGTCAAAATTTAAACTTCTTCCTTAATCTTATCTAGTGTTGTCCAGTCATACCTATCAAACATGCCCGTAAAGTTAAGAATTATGATAGCTTATACAAGTAAAGAGCAATATCTGCAACTGACATGTTAGAAGTCAAATCCTGGAACATGAAGCAGGGCATAATTATCTACGTGAGATCTTTTTTGAGGTGAACAAAAGATAAGTTTTGGATTTAATAGAAAAAGAAAGGGGAAAAAGAATTGGAAAGAGGATAACATATTCCTGAACAACAGAAGATGATCGCTCTAGTTGACCTATTAAGACGAAGCAATCCATCATGCTTCTACCAGAAGCCAGTATGGGGGGAAAAACGCACACAGATAGCCTAATTCCTAGGTAGTCATACATAGAAGTGCAGGAAAAAGTAATAATGAGATACATTTAATGACTTGAACGTTAAATATCTAAATTAGAATCTTGTAAGGATGCCTAAGCTATGCAAACAATTTATTATTACAATTGATCACGTGCTATTTTTCATTAAACCAACTAGCTGGAAATGGCATAAAAGATTCAATATAGCAACATAGGAACATCTAATGACGGATATGGACCCCATTTTCATCCTCAATAAACAACTCAACAAGGATCTGAGTTCAGATGGAACCAAAAAATAACACTATCAGCATTAAAATAAAAGCGGGCTCGTAAATTAAGAATCCAATTTTCACCAAACTATAACTAATAAATCAGTTTCGTCCAGGACTCATATAACTAAGCAACAAAAAGAGTCAAGCTACTTAAGTTTTGGATACAAGGTTACAAGGAGCAATCATCATAGTAGCAGCCAGTGTTCCTACTGTAAGCATTAGCATAGA
>CAIGRP010073164.1:0-14106 GCA_903798385.1 Fraxinus cuspidata | reverse complement strand
AAAAATTATCACTTTCATGGACAATTATCATAAAAAATAAAGTCAAACGGACACCAAACTTTCAACATTTTCCAGGTGGAAAATTATACCAATCAAACACAATTAATTACAATTCCCAGTAAAACAATTTCTAAGCATTTCAATTCCCTGGAATTCATTTTCTTTCCACCCATTTTCCACAATTTCAATCAAACGGACCCTAATTTGTTTTGGTTAGATGAATTGATGGTAGAATTGAGGGGTGGTGGGCTCTGTAGGTTCGTAAAATTAGGGATTGCAATTGGAAGTACTTTAATTTGTTTTGGTTAGATGAACAATTAGCTTGATTTTGGGCTCAAGTATGGAGTTTTTGATTATGTGCATCACTGTCAAAAGAATCTGCTTTGACCATTTGACGTTAGATCTAGGACTTTGGCTTGCAGTCTAGCTTCTGAGCTTTTGCATTGCTCCTAAAGTAAAATTATGGAATAATTACTCGGTTCACAAATCAACTATGTGAAATCAAGTCTGGTCCCATGAGCAAATGATCGATATCATATTTTAATACTGAACTTTCCCAGATAAAAATAATAATAAAAGGATTGGTGAGTAGTTTGTGCCACAAGATTTCCTTATTTCTTTCCAAGCATTTGGGGCTACTTCTGTTAGAACTGTTCAGTTCTTCTAATCATCTTGGCATTTTGTATCATGAATTTTGTTATTAAGTTGGTTGAATGTTATATCCCAAGATTATATGCCTTCACATTTGTCTTTTCTGAATTTCCACTTGCTTTACAATTTACATTATAATTTAAAAGATGTAATGTATTGATCATTTGATATAATAGTTACATTTAACTTGATTTGGGGTTGAGTTGAAATCATTATTAATAGCATTAATGTTTTAATCTAGATATCAAATGAAAAGGTTATTTCAAAGAAAATCGATTGTAAAAAATGTTGATAGGGAGATATCGAATAAAGTGGATTTCGATGTTACACAACTTCCCATTGATACTAGACTAAGGATACCAATTTTTTGACTTTAGCGTTAATTCTACAAGTTGTTACCGGCACTGTGGAGAGAGTATTTTTCACAATGAGAACCCTAAAAGATAGATTGCGTAATCGGATAGGTGATCGATGGATGAATGATAGCACAATTGTTTATGTAGAGGAAAAAATATTTTTGAAGATTGTGTATATTGCATTTGGGAATAGTAGATTAATGAAGAATGTGTGGTTAAAAATGAAGGAAATGTTTTTGAGTTGTGTATAATATTATTTTATTAAAAAATGTATGGTTGAAAACATAGTTGTTAGACTCGATCTGGATAGAGACTCGAACAATGCAGCGGGTTAATGGGTTATTGGTTCAACCGGTGATCCGTTGGTTCAATCGGCGAGTCATTGGGCAAAATTAAAATTTAATTTATTTTTCACTAATTATTTAGGTCTATAAAATTAAGTAAAATGTTGGAGCAAAGTTTTTTAAAAGAATATTTTTATAAAAGTTAGAAATGAATTATTAAATAGATATAAGTTATTGCACATAAGTAACACTAAAACACTTTATGTTCAAGTGGTGAGGAATCCATTATTTTTCTCAAAGGCCCAGGATTCAATTCCCTTGGACTCAAAAATTTTGTAAGGTGATTTCAAAACTTAATTAAACCGATCAAACGGGTGGGGTAAATCGTCGGTTAACTTGGTCAAAACTCGATTTTGACAGAGTTAAGTACATTTCTATCAAATTAATTTGTTTGACGAGGTCAAGGGTTCGGACCGATTTTTATAACTATGGTTGAAAATAATATTTTGAAAAAAAGGAGGATCAAACAATGTCTTAATATTGTCGTAATATTATTTTATAATTTTATCATTATTAAATCCATAACCCAAAACTCAAAGTTCGACATTGATTAATTCTGTCAACATTGAATAATATTCCTAGTTCCGCCTTTGGGTCCCGTGTAAAGAAAAATGGAGCTTCTGGGGTGGGCAGGGACGAAGCTAACACCCAGCGAGCCAACGCGGCCACTCGTGCTGGCTCTACCAGAACTTTCATATTTTGGAATCGATAGCTCGCAGCAGACCCAATGATTGAAATGGTGCAGGGAAGTTTGATCGCAGATGAACTGAAGAAGAAGAAGTGATATTGGTTTGTACTTTTTTCCCTTAAGTAGTGGACTTAAATTGTTTTAGGCCCTTTTTTATAACATTAAGCCCATTGTTATGGCCCTAAATCCAAAACCCTGATTAGATATGTAATCAGATTGAACTAAATCGACAAAATACAATTTTCACCCTTTCTCTTATTCTCTGTGCTTCGCCCGTCATAGTCATGGCCCCTGGACTTGCTTGTGAGCCTGTGACCTGTCGTGCCTCCGACTTCCTCCACTGAAATTTTAGTATTTAAGTCTATAATTTGTGCAAAGATTAATTTGGAATTTTGGTTCTTGTGGGCTGCTTCTTCATTTTTTTTTGTGCAAAGATTTAAGTAGTGGGCTTTAATTCCTTTTTTTTTTTTTTTTCTTTTAAGTATTCTGTTGGTAAGCTTGTTCAGGCCACCACCACGATCTGGATGGGCCTTTGAGCCTTACAATTGTGCTTAGCATGACATCAGGGATGGAGTGGTCTATCCAACTCAATGGCGGATCCAGGAATTTAGTTGAGCACAAGCAGATGAACACGGGCGACCGTCCAATATAAGGAAAAAAAAAATCTTTCCGGCACGGGCGGCTGCTCAGGCTCACCGAGTGATGGCTCTTTCCCCGCCTATGCTATAAACCATGATGAGCTATGCATTGTTTATATCCCTATCCTTTCTCGTACTCTTGACCTGTTTGTATTTATATAATCATCCAAAGTACATAGACAAATGTAACAAAATAAACAAAATTCCATATCAAGATGTGGAAATAATATGGGTATACAAGAACTCATTCCATGTATCAGGTACTCCGGGAAGACACCAGTGAAGACAATCAGCGTATGTAGCCGGGTCAGCCTTCTGCTTCGGTGTGAGCAATTTCCCTTGTCGAATGGAATACACCGATGTATGTGCATCTTTTCGGTACTCTGATAGAGTCGTAATGTCAAGCAATTTGACTGGAATTTTTGTTGTCTTAATCACTCTCGCCACAACATCAAGGAGTCGATGGTCTGTGCCCATGTCCAATACCATGGACATGTTCGAAATTGGAGTTGTCTCCCCGGCACAGGCTATCCCATCCGGGTCGTTCCAAATGGAGCTCCTATCGCGTAACATTAAGAAAATATAACTCAATAAAATTGAAGCCGACTATAGTGAAAATTAGACGTCAAAACATGAGGATTTCACAAGAGTTACTCTTGATGCACCGGTGACATTCCGGTGAAGAAGATTGACGTGCGATTAAGGTTAACATTTTGTTGTAGCCATTGAGCCCATGTTCTCAGAACTCTTTCATATGCTATGGATCGTTCAATTTCATCATATTTCACAGACCCATCATCAAATGTCCCTTGCCTGTTCCAAGCGACACATTAGCATATGTTTGATTGGGGTAAATTTCATTCGAGCTAAATATAATTTAAGTCTAATGTTAATCACGTAACACATTTATCAACATTTTCAATAGGGTAACTGGATTTTAATTGACGTAGTACACTTTAATTTGATTTCTATTGAATTACCACGTCAAATTTCAATACAAAAATTGATAACATGACAGTTAATAAACGAAAGTGCAAGTGTGCCATTAGTTGATGATGTGAAATAAGTGCAATTTCAGTGAAGTAAATGACATTCTTTTTTTTTTTACATCCCCATCATTGATTTCTTTTAATCCAAGTGACACAGTCGGACATAGTTATACAATAGAAACAAATTAAAGTATAGTTATCCGATCGAACAAAATAGAAGTACAATTAACTGATTGACACTAAAATAAAGCATAGTTACCAGGAATCCAACATACGTGTCTAATTAACGTTTTTCTTGTATGAAAGTTAAGATTATACTATGAATAACTCGTAATGTTGTGTCTATTTCGAGATGATATACTTACAGAACTTTCATTGTGCGACTGTTCATCCACCATATGTAGGAATTGAAGACAAGAAAATCTGCATGTTGCCAATGAATTCCATGCTTAAAAATGGATTCAGGCATGATAATTCGTTTTGAAATGCTGTGATTTCTTGGATCATCTGAATTTGATTCCACTAGAAATGGTGACCAGTAAAATTCTACTGTGGCATTATAATCCTGTAATACATATTAAACCAGTAAATGATTAAATAATAATTCTACATAGCACTATTGATATTTTACATCAGCCTACTACCACCCTAGTGACTGAGTCCCATCCATCTAGATTAATGCTAAGCATATGTGATTCTATGTACATTATTCATGAGTAAATAAAAAGGTAAAAATGAAGAGTATATAGGTCAAAGGAATATAATTAAGAGTCGGTCTACATGAACAGGGGGCGACTTGGCACCCCCTGTTTAAAAAGCATTATCTTATAATTAAAGTTGAACGAATCGTGGTACAATGTTATAGATGTTGACATAATCTTTAACATTATATTATATGTCATTCTATTATTGAACTATTTAAAATATAGTAAATTTTTCATTCAATTATATATTTACTAAAATCCATTACGTCAAAGTATGTGTCAACATCTTATGACAAAGTGGTTTTACCTAAGTTGGACTCAAGATTAAATCTAGACAACTCAAGTTTTAATAATCAATTTTTACTTAAATTTAGTCGACTCTCAATTTTTTAATCAAATTAGTTGACACAACCGATTTTGAAAACATTGCCTTTTCAATTTAAAGATAAAAAAAATAAAAGATTGAAGAATGGGCTTCAAATCAATGACTCCACGTGAGTTCGTGACTAATATATGAAATTAACAAATTCAAATTTCAAAAAATAATATATTATGTTAACATTAAATGTGCAGCACATGCATTGAAATCTTGAAATTAGTGCTACCACTTTGGTATTAGTTGGAAAAAGGAAAAACAAAACTTTCATAAATACCATAATTAATAAGACCGCCTATACGTAGGGGTGGGCGTGGGTTAGATTGGGTCGATTTTTGTCCCAACCCAAACCCAATCCAATATTATCGATTTGTTCGAAATCCAATCCATATAAATATTGAAACCCAACATAACCCAATCCAATTATGTGTCGGTCGGGTTGGGTTGGATTGATCGGTTCGGAATAACTTGTCACACAAATATTAAAATCATCCAATTTTTTGATTTAAAGTAAAATTGATATAATCATCCAATGTTAATAAACATGATGGTTAAAAAAAAAGGAGTAAAATCGTATATGTTGTTGTCATATATGTTGGAAATCACATTAAGACCGCCTATACGTAGGGGTGGACGTGGGTTGGGTTGGGTTGGGTTGAGTCGGTTTTTGTCCCAACCCAATATTATCGATTTGTTCGAAATCCAACCCAACCCAACCCAACCCATATAAATATTGAAACCCAACCTAACCCAACCCAATTATGTGTCGGTCGGGTTGGGTTGGATTGATCGGTTCGGAATAACTTGTCACACAAATATTAAAATTATCCAATTTTTTGATTTAAAGTAACATTGATATAATCATCAAATGTCAATAAACATGATGGTTAAAAAAATGGAGTAAAATCGTATATGTTGTTGTCATATATGTTGGAAATCACAAAAATTATTTCCTGTTAAAAAAAAAATGGAGTAAAATCATATACAAATGGTATTTTTGATTGCCATGTAAGAGATGCAGTAAAAGCAGTCAATGAGAATTTTCTTAGACAACAACAATATATAACACGTGTAAACTTATGGTATACATTCCTGATCATGTTTATGAGAATTATCTAAGATATAGACTTTTAGTTTGACAAATTTTATTTTTTAAAATTGACGGGTCGGGTCGGGTGGTTTTTGTCGGGTTGGATGGGTTAACCCATAGCCCGACCCGCATAGACTTACCAAAAATCGAACCGAATAGAAAAATGGAAAAAAACCGACCCAACCCGGTCGGGTTGGTTCGGTTCGGTTCGGTCGGGTTCGTTGGGTTTAGTCGGTTTTTGTCCACCCCTACCTATATGAATTATTACTTGAACAAAAAACGGGTACTATATTATTAAAGGATGAGCCGCATCCTTGACGGCCCCCACCTATCCTGCCCTGAGCCTTGATAAAGAGGTAAATCGCAGGTTATACCTTCAAAGGTACATGATAGAAGATTGCTTGTACACTTGCACTTATTCAAGGGTCAAATCCATATTTTAGGATTCGAACCCTTGACGCAGCAGCCTCAAGCAAAGTTGGAGTTTTTCCACCTTCCCATTTTACCACTTGGAGATGTGTCTTGGGGGCAACGGGCGCTATATTATCCGTTACATGAATGGTGGAATTATGTATTCAATTTAAAACTTTAATTATAAATCTAGTTTATTGTACTATGCACGTATTACATACGGCTCAATAAAATTGTAAAAACTAATACTTTATTTTACAAATTATTTATAAAAAAGAATAATAAGATAAATAGTAATGAATCCTACCAAATATATGAATAATAATGGGTAGTGGTTATAGTATTTTTGACTTTAACTAAATTATAGTCAAAAGGATAATATTCTACCATACAAGTCAAAAGAATTAAAACGAATAATACAAATAAATTGGAGTAATGCTATTTATCACTACTAATATTTAATGCCGTCTATGTGGGCACGATGACATTGAATTACATGTTCATAGTAGACTTATAATACAGCGACACCTAAACTGGTGTTCAGTATTAATTGTGCTTGATAGTATTATTCGATAAAATGAGCGCACTCTACCGAAACGACCTGTTATATGGTTGTATCATTAACTTTAGGTGGTGTCCACCAAATCCAAAAATGTCCAGACCACCACCAAACTAAATCAAACGCAAAGACTTGAATTTTAACTTTAATTTCCATACACACGAAAGGAATCTGAGTCTTGTCTCCAGAGCTTGTTGCCACCGACATGCATAAATTTTCTAGCCACATGGTTCTTAAAAAATACAATTTTTTGTTACATATACCATCTAATTCATTTTACGTAACATACCATTGAAAAGCATAAATTAAATTAGTCGAGATACATATGAGAAGAAGTTTTAGAGAGAAAAACCTGAATAGTGAAAACGGATAATGGGGCTCCCATTTTCCAGTTCTTCTTCCGCGGAGGAATGGCTGATTGAAGTAGGCAAACCATGGATTCCCATTGATTTCGGTTTACTGAATCCCCCACAAATAAAAGCTTCTTCCCCCTCAGTTTTTCGAGCAACAATCTCGCCTTGAATCTCGCAAACCAATACAAGATTGTTTATAACCGCAGTTAGGGATAAATCCCGCTCCACTTAAACATGTTAACAATAATCAACATACAAGAATTTGTGCTAATTCTTGATAAAGTATATTTTGTAAACTTATCTAAACGTGTTAAGAGCAATTCAATCTGTCCAAAGCGTTCTCATCAAACGATCTAAAGTAAAAGCCCATTAATACCAAGACTCAAGAAAAGATCTCTCAATCTCTCAATATATGTACACACATATACACACTTACTTGGGCAAAGAACAATCTTTGGGCTGCCATCTCCAGTTCTGGTACGTTGTATCTGGCCTTCCATTTCTGATACAAGTCAACTGTGATGTAAGAAACCCACATTCTTCTTCTTTGTATAAAGGGCGTGTGAGATTATCAAAAACCCATTTTCCTTTAGACAAATCACAGCCGTCTGATGGCAATTCAATCTCTTCATCAGTATGATTTTCATCATGCCCTGATTTGATTCCATTTATCTGTGTTTCTTCTTCAGGCAGTACTGTCTGGTTTATGCGATTTCCAGATGGGAATTTTTTAGGTTCTTGAAAAAGCTGAAAATCAGGAAACTGTAGGGATATTTTAGCAATAAACGTTATTTCTTTGGTGAATATAAAAGCTCCGGAAATCAATAATAATATGATGAATACTATGATAAATGGTGAGTTGTTACATATTTTTCTGCTACTTTCCTTGTACTTCATTGAGAGAGGACTGTGTGGCTAGAGAGAGAGAGAAAAAATATTAAGGTCTTATTTTCTATTGAATGGCTAAGGTTAATGACTTTGATAGATATGTTATTGAACTTTGGTTCATTTATTTATTTAGCGGATGCAACAACTTGTATTTATTTTGATGGTTTTTTATTTGGTTAGGTTTGTGGTTAATAATTTCTTATGCTGGGGTCCAATGCCCTTTGTGAAATGATATGTACAGTTGTATTTGTTTGAATTAAGACGATGGACACGTGCTTCTTAGTACTAATTCGTATAAAATAATTTGTTTATAGCTTAAAACTATTAATCGAGTACTTGCATTACACATGAAACCTTGAATGTAGCATCTTACTAAATACTTTTTTCTTTTGCAGTCTTTCAAGTAGAACTATTCAACGTTATTATGAAATATTTTATAAATGTTATAAAAATAATATTTTAATATGTGTGAAAGTTAATTAATTTAGAATTTATATAAGCAAATATATACATGACAATAAATGTTAAATCATTTATTTAATTTTCAATTAAGTAAAACTAGATATTAATTAGCATATGAACGTAAATAATAAAATGCATTATTGAATGTAAAATTCTAATTAACATCTAATTAGAATTAATAACATTGAAATGTATAAATAAAAATAAATATTAATTAAATGAATATGAATATTAATTAATTGAGAATTAATAATAAGGAATTCATACACTAATGAGTGAAATGAATTCGTCGAATATTGTACATGTACATTAATTGTAACTAAATGATTAAATAAATTAATTATATATTGAAAAACGAAAAAGTAAGGTATTATTGAAATAATTGAATTATAGTATAATTAGAATTATCCAAAAAATGATTCTCACTTGAGATGATATTTATTTTATTAGAATTATATTATATAGATAAAATATAATCGTACTTCAAGATATTGTCCTTGTTTGATAATTCTTTTTAAGATTATAAAGTGATCAAACTCCATTCTAACAACATATTTGATTAGTTATATATTTTTATCTACTTTTGAATCATACATTTTATGGGATTCACCAACTTATTATCTCAGAAAGCTTTGTCAAACAAGGGCAAAATAATAAAGCCCTCATTTGGCCTCTATTACTTCCCATTAAATTATAATTCATTTTTCATTTTTTTTCTTATCAATCAACATTTTTCAATAAAATAATATTACATGTAAGTCCAAATATTTTTCTTTTTTAATCACACGTTCTCCAAAAAATTACTATCCCTCTGCAATGGACAAAAATTTAAAGATGAAACCTGGAGACAAATTCCAGTGTAAGGAATAAGACTTAATTTTTCAACAAAAACACCAAACAAAATTCTCCATCAAAATTTTTAATTAGAAAAATTACCCACCTTTTCCACAAAAACCAACTAGAGCAAACTCAATAACTAAGTATTAACTGGATTCCAAGCACTGCTGAACAAGATTACCTATGATACCAAAGTTGCTTGAATTTTCCTAACGAGCAACAAAAAATCACAAATGATTCAATAATCACCAAATAAGGCAGAAACAAGCTATGTAACAAGATCAACACAACTAAGTGCTTCAATATAAGGTTCTTGGCTAGAATCAATGCATTTAACTATATTCAAAGCAAAAAGCAACTAAATCAGTATCCCCATACCTATGTGGAAGCCTAATATTCCTCCTGGGTCTATTTCTAGTAATTGAATACGATGGTACCACGTGTAATGGTGGCAAAGCGGAATTATTCATAACTTCTAAACTTGAGTGAAATGTATTCTTCAATGTAGACCCCGAACTAAACTCTGACTGTACTAAACCAAACTCGAAATCCACCATAGTGCCTAAATTTTACTGATTGATCTTTAAATATTCTGTAGAACCATGTAAGACATATGATTGAGACCTTCTCTATCATTTCATCACAATATGGGAACCTTTACTAACATTTAGGATTCCACATTCATCGATGTATTTGTACCCTTTCAAGTCAATAGTGTTCAAGAAGATAAGACTTCTCTTCAAATATGGAATATGTCTCACAGCATCAAGTATTTGGACAATCCATCAAACATCTTATTTTTTATCCTTTCAATACAAGCTATCATATAAGGTGCATTATTACTCATTACCACAACATCTTTTAAAATTGTTTCATATGTGGAAAAAAAATCTCGATTGGGACACGTATGAAAAGTGCAACTTGTCTCAAGAATCCAATTCTGTCAGGCTTGAAGTCACCATCAGAAATAACCAAAAGTTCTCCATCATCGTGAGAATTTTTTGCAATACTGGCTTTACCTGAAGTATCAGGTTGCTTTCCCTTCTAATTAGTTGCAGCAAGTTTTTTTATTCTGTAACTTATAGCAATCATTTATCGTGTGCTACTTCTTTTTGCAATAATTACAAATTTTATTATTGAAGTTAGGCCTTAATTTTCCCTTGCATAACCACTATTACGCTTTACCGCCAAGGCTCCTTCGTGGAGTTTACTCGTTGAAGCCCTTTTTGTCGAAGCACGTGGCATCCCACATTGAGCGCATAGGACCTACTAGAGTCTCTTAAATCCGAAGCACTGAAGGGTTTCATGGAATGGACCTGTCGAAGCACCCATTTTGCCTAAGTTATGAGACTCAATGAAGTAGAATTCGAAACTCAATTAGGATTGGTGATGACTCGCATTTGATGATCTTGAATCTATGAAATCCTTTTGGAATGATTGCCTCTTTAGAGCCACTTTAGACAAGATGATCGTCGATCATGAATTAACCCCCATCACAACCCCTTGTACGACTTTACATGTGATATCATCACCCCAAGGGAAAAAATAACTTTTGTAGTGGGAATGAGATAGCAATCCCTAGATATCTCTAAACTTCATGGAATTCTTGGTAGTTGATAACTGATCAGCTTATCATGATGTGTTAGGTAGACTCGCCCTAAAAGACTTATGGGATGTCACATCCATTCATCACCTATGCATGAAATTTTCTACTAAGTATGCAATTGCCACAGTTATGAGTGACCAAAAAGGAGCACAAGAATGCTACTAGAACTCGACAAGAAAAGTTAAACATAGGGATGTCAATGTGGTGCTGATAGATGTTGATATAGTGGATGCCATAGGATGCAAAATTTCGGTCAAGAAGACATCGAGATGACGGATGCCCTCGAGCATGTGGTCATGTTCGATGAACTGGACTACATTGTTATTGATTTTAAATCCTAAACAGCACCAGTGAAGGAGCTAGAAAGTTTCTCATGGGTCCTCAAGTCCCCACCAAGGTATTGTAGGTGGGAAAAGGTCTACCACCGAAGGCCAAATAAGGACTTAAGGATATTTTGTAGAAAAATCTTAATATCTTTGCATGGAGGCTCGAGGACATGGTAGGCATTGACTTCAAGGTCAGTTGTTACTACCTAAAAATTGATCCTATAGTTTCGCACATAGACTGAAGAGAAGGGCGCACTCACTTCTTTAGTGGCCAAAATCTTGACACTTATAACATCTCATAAATTTAGATCTCTTTCTAGACTAATTGGAATCACCTCTGTGTTTCTCTTTAGTCTTGTTCTTATTTTTAAACATTTTATTGAAAATTCTTAATAAAGTATGCTATTTCCTCATCATTAAGTGATTCCGAATCAGAAGAATCATACTATTCTTCCCAAACAGTGTTCATGGCTATAGACGTGTTCTTCTTAGATTGAGATATGGTGAGTTTATAAGTTTGAAAAGATCCAACCAATTCTTCAATCTTAACAGCATTTAGATCATTGCTCTCCTTGATAGCTGTAACTTTAGATCTAAATATCTTAGGTAAGGATCTCAAGATTTTTCTGACAATCTTAGGCTCAAGAATTCTCTCACCTTAGTTAAAGTTAGAATTAACTATATCAATCAAGCTCACATAAAAGTTATCGAATGTCTCATCATCCTTCATCATAATCTCTTCAAACATAGTGGTCAACATCTATAACTTAGAATTCTTAATAACCTGAATTCCCTCATGTGTGGTTTGTAAAATACCCCATACCTCTTTAGCAACCTCACACATAGACACATGCCTAAATTCTTCGAGTGATACAATCATGAATAGAGCATAAAGCCCTTTACTATTCCAATTAAACTCATTCAAATCTTTATTAGAATAAGTTGAAATATCAGTAGGAGTAACCACACTTGCAACTAGGGTAGATGGGATGGTCCAACCATTCACTATGCTCAACCCAGTATGCTCATCCATCAATTTCAAGAAGTCTCTCATTCTAACTTTTCAATAGGTATAGTTATTGTCATTAAAATATGAAGAAATAGACAATGAACTACTCGTCTAGAAAACTAGGGTTAAGAATCAAATTTGGGCTCTGATGCCACTTCAAAGTTACTAATTCAACTCTAAAATCACATAATAAGTGAATAACATAGAATTAAATTTGTCAATTAAATGCAACAAGTCACTTTTTAATTGTTCTAGATGATTAGTCAACCAAATTAATTTTATCCTATGTTGAATTGCTATAATAATAATTAAAGCAATAAATAATACAAGATTTGATGACGGAGAAAAACCTTGATTGGGTAAAAATTCTGGGACCAAGCAAGTAATCTTCACTGTAGATAATTAGAACTTACTGTATGATACAACTTAAAAAACTCACTAGACTCGTTGATCTAATTCTTGCAATCTCCAAAACTTGCTGGAACGTGTTTCACTCACACGTATTCCTGATTTTCTGGAATTATCTATCTCTTGTGGATTACCAAGAATACATTGTTCTTGTACTCTTCCTGTGCTTGCGGTCAACCTCCTTTAATCTTCAACAACCTCTGAAAGTTATTAAAAAAATACATTCCTAATGATATCTAGGAAGTTAATGTTTTGGATTATAAGAATTCGATGTTTTTCCCAACTTGTGGTTTATTGATTTCAAAAATTAAAAGGTTAATCTCATATTTGGATGTGTTCTTAGATCTTCGAATGATGTTACGAAGATGTAAAACAATGATCAACCACACATAAAATGTACTGGGCATTGGGTTTTTTGTAATACTAGGTATTTAATTAGTATAAGATAGACAGAACTCTTAAAAAAACGCAAACTAGAATTTCTAGGAAAACATCATCGCTTGAGTGTCATGCTAGCCACAGATGAGCGAGATGTGTGTCGCTTGAGCGTGAGGCGGACGATAATAGTTCTGCTTTTTCAGCTCGAGCATCGGTTAGACGATAGCCTTGCGTAAATTTGGCAATTCTTTCTCCTTGTTCCATATGCGAATCCAAAAACTTCTAAATCATCTATAAAACCCTTTAAAAGACACCTTGACTTTTACAAGTCTTTTATAGCAATCATATTTTTTTATAATAATCTTTTTACCTAAATAATTACCAATACAACATAAATCCTAACAACTCTATCCTTATTTAATATTTTTGGTCCTCATTTTCTAAAATTTATTTTTCTACACCTTTTATGGGATTTATAGCTTTTATCAACTTTTCCATTATATATTTTATCAATTTTTATCAAAAATTACTAAAAATTATAATTTTTAGCTAAATCAAACGGGACTTGTTGTCTAGTTTTTGCTACACTCTATTGAATCTTTAATGTCCCAATTCCCATATCTCAATCACTCCTGGGCTTGTGCCTGTGCCAAGTTGAGCTAGTAGATGGACCGAACAAGCAACGACTACCCATGCATCTTGTCAAACCCACAATGTTTTGCGCTATCTCTTTTCCAGCAACATGAACAAGATTACTTCTCTCGTACGTGGATTCAGTGGTGGCAATGGGCCAAGCCGAGTCGGCTCAGCCCATGCCCACACGAGCTGAGCTCGCTCAAAGTGGGCCGCTCGACGAGCTGAGCCGAGCTTTAGGCTCGGCTCGTTTTTTACGATTTTTTTTTATAAAAAATTATAAGTCTACTTATGTCTCATTAAAGTCTAAACCGAAAATATATACACATTGTCTAAACATTTTTTAAAAAATATAATATTTTTCTTTTTTAAATTAGTAATAAAAAAATGGATAAACAAA
>CAIGRP010073160.1:0-11136 GCA_903798385.1 Fraxinus cuspidata | reverse complement strand
AGGTTAAATCATCTTTTTGTATTTCAATTGCATTATGGAGAATTAATGAAACCCTAGTTCTCTCACTTTTTTCTTCTTTGTTTTTCTTTGAATTGTTTAACAGGAATTATAAATGTCAATCACAAAAAGTCTTACATTTTACCTTAATAATACTATATAGATACCCATGTCTCTTGGGAATTGTCACTAGAGATACATTTTTCTTTTTATACCAAAGCTGCTGCGAAGTGAGGAACCGCCACGCCTTTCTATAATTAGGATTTAAATCTAACCAAAATAGAAGATGTTCGTGTCACCATTGTTGTTAGGTTTTTCTAACATCACTATTTTTGTCCATGAGTGACCACTCTTTAATGTCATTATTACATTTCTTTTAGACGTACGTATGTTCTCGTGTAAGATGTATATATTATGTTATTTAAGAATGACTTCCTTTTTAAAGAAGAAAGCTCTAATATATTTCATATTTCATTTTAAATTATCAATCGGGACTTTTGTTGATCATCGACTGGTCGACTATATTGTAAGTTCGATTCAAACAATTTGTGCACCCCCAATGAGAATAAATTGAAGAAAACATAACTTAGTACTTGAACGTGTACTTTGAAGGTCCAAAAAAGCTTACATTCACAAGAATAATTTCTCGTAGAAAAGAGAGAAAATGATAAACTTAAATGATTTAATATGCTTTCGAACGATTTGATTTAATTGATGAACAAAAAAGCGATTCATATTGTCGATTTAACTATTAAATATTTTGTTATTGTTGATTTTAACCATTGAGGTCTAAGTTATGAATGGATTGACACAATTCTTGATTTAAGCTCAGAATACGAGAATATTGAACCATGAAGAAAGAAATTTAAATTCGGGAGAAAAGTGAAAAACTTGACTCAAAAGGTTTTTTTTTAGTTTATCATTTTTTTCCCTTTTCTTTTAACGCTAAAATCCTACATTAAATTGGAGCCGTGATGGGAAAATTATTCATTTTCTGTTATAGATTCATTCTCTCTATTTCTTTTGCGTGACCTAATTCAATTTTGTTGCATACTATGGCTTACGAATTCAAATGCTTCATTTGCAAGAAATACTAAATGCTGCCAGTATAGCCGACGACATTTTTTTGTTGATTAACATATGGAACATCATAAAAGGTGGCCTTGACTCGACTCGGCACGATTGAAAATGTGTCAGGTGTCCACTCGACGTGGTCTATTTAACACCTCTAATTACAATCTATGTATTTTGTACAATACGTTACATACAAAATGTACTCTGAAAATTAAGTATGTACTCTCATCGCGATACAAAAAATTAATATTTATATAACACCGTCTCTCTTTCTAATTGTATTCGACTTATAAACAAAAATTTAGTATTAAAAAATTATTATATATTTGTAGATACTAATCAACGTTGAGCGTGCGCTACACGTTATTATGAAATGTTTTATAAGTGATGTATAGTAATATTTAATTATGTGAATGTTAATTAATTTAAAATTAATACCAGGAAATATATTCGTGACAATGAATAATAAATCATTTATTTAATTTTCAATTAAATAAAACTAAATGTTAATTAGCATATATAGACGTGAATAATGAAATGTATCGTTGAATGTGAAATTCTAATTAATTTATAATTTGAATTAATAACACTAAAATCCATAAATGCGGATGAATATTAATTAAATGAATGTGAATGTTAATTAATTGAGAATTAGTAATAGTGAATTCATACAAAATAAAAGCTCATATGTGAAATGAATATGTCAAATATACATGTACATTGATGATAACTTAATGATTAAATAAATTAAATACATATTGAAAAATGAAAAGTAAAGTATTATTGAAATAATTGAATTATAATAAGGCTAGAATCGTCTAAAAATAATAATTCTAATGATATTTAATATATTATAGATAACGAGGTTAAGAACATAAATGGGGTAATTATTACTATTAAATTTCACATGTATTAACATTTTTCAACTTGAAAACTCCAGTAATTAAAGGGTACCAAAACTGCCAATCATCGAGTCATTTGGCCATTAATAGTCACTTGTGGCTTCTTTCATGAATAATATCTTTCCCATTGATATTCTTAATCTTCCTTCTACCAAAAAAATAAAAATAAACATGTACTAACATATATTCAAAGTTATAAAATTGGATCGTATCAGCTAGTTCGATAAAAGGATGTCAAAAATCGTATTGAAATCCAGATAAAATCGATGATTCAATCGCCAAGACTACACTATAAGGATAGAGTAGCAGTTTACTCAAGAAAAAAAAAATCATATAACCTCAGTCTGGTGTAACATTTTCTCACCAAAATAATGAAAGTTTATATAGTCAAAAAGGGGGGAAACCTCGTCGTGCCAAAGACAACCAAGAATGGTTAAAACTTTAATAATTTACTAAGAATTCGGTTTCCATTCATTTAGATTACAAAACAAAACTACATAAGTACTGTTATAATAACAACATTACATTGGTTGTCTGTAGTAATACAAACACAAAGTTAAGGATGATACAGCCTGCAAATGAGTGATCAGAAACCCTCAGCAAAACTTAATTCTTGATTCCACGATTCTTTACTAAAGCCTTTCATTCATTTCTCTTCTGAGGTGAAATGACCAGCCAATTAAAAGATGATTCACAGAAATTAGAGATTCGAAATTAAGTACCCGGAGTCGAGTACATCTTGTTCTAATGTTTTGAGAGGGTCTTTTCTTCTTCGTACTGTTTCATCGCACTGCTTGTTTGACAGATGCAAGTGACGATCCCTGACCAGCACTGCATAAATTGCGCATGTTTCTCCTTGCGGGTTTCTTGCCCTCTAATTTCGTTCCAGGCTGTCGTACCTTTACTCCTCGTATCATCTGTATGGATCGCGCAAGAATTTTCCATTTTAGTCAATGCACAACCTAGCTACTCTAATTAAACTGCCAAGTTCAATTCGAAATTAAAATAATTTTTAAAACTATAAACACGTATGGAAAAAGAGCCAAAATAAGAAAATTCAAGAGTTAATGAAGAATATATATTTTTATATAAAAAGGCACAAATCTTACATATTTGCCACATTTTGTGTCCGAGTAGATCACGATAAAATCTCCCTCTTGAAGTCCATTCACTCTCACAAAATCTCCTAATGACAATGAACCAACCTCATATTTAAAACATTAATCATATTACCAACAATTACACATTAATAAGTAATGAAAATTTTAATTAATTACCTGTGTTTTCAAGAAGGTACATTCTACTTTTGTTGTTTGGCCAAAACCTGGAAAAAATTACCTAATCAAAAAACTTAAAAAGAAAAGGAAAAAAAATACACACAATCTTCCTATTTCAAAAATATGCTCAAATCAGATTTGTTTGTGCATATTTTTGAAGGGGTGTATTCGATTTTATACAATGAACATAAACGTACCTATAGCGCATATTCCAAACACGAGATGTTCCAATGTCTTCCATGGCGATTGAAATTCCATCCCTAGATTCCAGCTCTGGGAGATGGATTTCTGCTTCTTTCTGATAAATCAAAAGTTCAAGTACTTTTATCAAATTTAATTAATTAGATAGAGATAAGAATTACAAATGTACCATAAATAATGCAATTATAATTAAAAAAAAAAACTAATAAAAGTTTAAAGAGATTACTTTAGGCAACACAATCCTTCCCAGATTACCAACATCACTTTGCTTTAAAACTTTCTGTAGCAAAAATTTCAGGTTCTTTTCCGTCTTCCAACCCTACACACGAACACGAGAAAATACCTTTTTGAGTAACAAAATTCACAGTCCATTCATAGAAATTTTATGGGATAATTGTAACGGATCAAAAACGCGCCGTGATTGATATTTTTTGTTTTTTTCGTTGGACAAGTAAATTTTTATTTAATGGATAATCCGAATGAGGAATTTAAGGCAAGAAAATCAACCTGCTGCTGCATCCGATTCGAAGAAGCTTGTCTCTGATAATTTTGCTGCTGCGAGGAGGGTTGACCCGCAGCATGCCCTTGAGATGCATTGGGAGATGGGATCATTCCTCCATTTGAAGGAGAAGAGGTATGGGGAGGAGACCAGTACACCCAATTAACGGAGGGACTACCATGACTGATATTTTCTCGGCCATCCATGGCACGATGGTCAACATTGGCTTGATTTAGATGCTGATTATGATGGGTGTGGTGGCGGTGATGGTAGGGGTAGAGCCGCTTTGTGCGGGCCATTCTCTTCTTCCTTGCCTCTTTAGTCGCAGAAGAACCCAATCTTACCAATCTTTCACCATTGGTGTCGAAAATCTGATATGGGTTTCTGTTGTACACAGATTGGTTCTGAGGAATTCCTTGTGGGGTATAGCTATTTTCGAGGTAAGGATTGTACTGGGTCGACGAAATGGGAAATTGCGATGAAGGCCAGGATTGATCATGGGCCATCATTTGATATTCAGGTGGATATGTATAAGGAATTCCATTGATAACTTGATTCACAGGTGGATTAACAGAAACAGGAACAGCATTTGAATAAGGATCACCACCGTATGCGGAGGAAGGTGGTGGTGGTGCAACCATAGCTGCGGAGGAGTCCTGAAGAAAATACGGTGGAGGAGGATGAGGAGGCACAGCCATCCAAGGGGAGGAAGAGAAACAAGCATTGGGATTAGAAGAAGCTGAATTGTAATTAAAATTGGAGTTAGGGTTTGGTTTAAAATCAGGTTCTTGATAGTGCTGGTAAAGTGATTGAGGCCCACCACAACCACCACTGTCACATCCTCTTAACCGCTTTTTCTGAAGCTGGTATTGTTCAACCCACTCTAGTATGAGCTTCAAAAGTTGTTTCTTCCCTTCTTTGTTACTTCCCAAACGTTTTGAAGCACTTTCAATGGTGGAACGCTTCAGTTTTATATTCCTCATATCTTCTGCAGAAATATGATCTTTATTTTGCTTCAACCATTCAAAAAATATCATGGCAAGTTCACTATTACCCTGTAAGAAACTGAACTCATCATTGTCCTCATCTTGATTTTGCTTCTTCTGAACTTGCCCGTCAAGCTGTGGCTGCTGGTCTTCCAAATACTCTTGAGCGTTTTCACTATGGAAAACAGTAGATGGATCCCAAATTTCATTACTATCAATTAGATCCATGAACCCAAAATTTTCCATAACATTAATGCAATCAACATCACCTATGGCCTCTTCAGGAGGCCGAGGGACCTCCATGGAGGCGGTGGAGGACAAAGCGGTTGGCTCTGGTTTCACCTGATCGCACTTGTACAGCTGGAATTTTCCCCTCTCGTGAGTATCTTCCTTCGTATTTGACTTCAAAAACGAGAAAGAATCTGCCCGAGACGCAGATGATGCTGAAGAAGAAGCTGTTGTGTTGGCGGTTACGGCTTTTTTCTGCGCTTGGGTCGAGGACGACGAAGAGGACGATGACATGCACGGAAAATCCGGTAGAGGCGGAAAATCATTGTAAAAAATTGTTGCATCATTCAAATCAAAAAGATTTTCTTGCTCTCTATCATCAAGCCATAAATTTTTCTCACCTTGATGATCTTCCTCCATAGCATCAAAACCATTAGTGTTCATAACCGCCATCATCTCCTCCATTTTCAATTCATTTCCACTATGCAGATCTTGTTCAACTTGCAATCCTTTATCCTTAATCATCCTTTCTTCACTGAAATTTAACATACAAAATCAAATTCTGGGACTTTTAATTTGGTTGAAATTATTTTATTGGATACATATTCTAGAGAGAAAAAGACGAGAGAAGAAAGTATGCTGTGTGCGGATAAGGAAGAAGAGTGTTTTGTAACTGATTAAGGAAGCAAGTTCAAGGGCCCATTACACAACTTACAAAACATAAAACATCTGGCATTTCTCTATTCAAATCTCACAGAAAACGACCTCTCTTATTAATCTATACTTACAACAAAAAATCCTTAATCAAGAACTACACACAAATGGATCAACTCAAAGTTTCCTAGAATCATTCGAGTATTCTAGGAATTCACAAAAAGATTTAAAGAAAGAGAAGATAAACTAGAAGCCAAGAAACCCTAAATGATAGTTAAATACTGAAAACTCAACAACCACCATGAATGGGTCTGGTGTACTGGGAAGTTCCATTCTCTTTCTTTAATGGCCTTTGTTGCAAGCAGATAAGTTCAAATCGGTTTTACTGTATTTTTAGAGAGAGAAAGTAAGAGTGTTTTTATTTGAACTTTTTGAAGAAGGAGAGAGAAAGAAATACAAATACTGCCCAAAACAAAACCTTGTGCCGGTTGTTTCTCCATTAATCTCCTGATTCTGCGCCAGTATCCATACGTCTCAACCTCAATGGTGCACCCCAGCGGTGCATCAACCTTTTTCTATAATTCAAAGCACCTCAATTCTCTCTCTAATATTCATACATTACATACATATCTATCTGTATACAAGCAGCTCATGTATATACATGCATGTATACGTATAGAGAGAGAGAGTGCGTGTAATTGGACCGCTTGAAGAGAGAGCTCTTTGCTTTGTTAACTGGGTTTGTCTCCATTCGTGGGAGAAGCGGCGAGGCTCTTTGTTTTTTTGCATTTCTGACGTAAACCAGACTCCATTACAGTCCAAACCAATTCTCTCTCCCCATCTACCAATGCCATCCACCATGTACATGTTATGTACATATACTATACATACAGCATATAAAAATGGGGTTTTTATTAAATTTTGATAAATATTGTGGGAAGTGCAATTCAAAAGTCGTGGTCATATAAAATATATGGTCAAAATAAATTATTGACTTTAAATTGAATTTTAATCAATTTATTTAGCTACACCAAACAGAAATTTGTATTATGTATATACATGTTCATATATGTTAAAAGATGAATCCAATGCTCGTTAATAATCAAATATATAGATCAATTCATATATACAAGGGTCTGAGATATTTATTTTTAAAAAAATTGACACAATCTTGAGACGATAATATTATATAATAGCATTAGTGCTATAATACTAAACCCTTATTTGGTTCTCTTTATTTGAAATTTTAATAGTTGGAATATTTTTTTTAAATGTGTGGTTGAGAAAAAGAGAAAATTTTAGGATTACGTGTAATATTATTTTATTGGACAATGTGTGATTAATAAGAATAGATAAAAAAATTATAATTTTAATAGGGCCGAACGAGGCTAATATAGGTGGTTGCAAATGCTAAAATATTTTAAATGTACTCCTTCCCCGTTTAAGACGATTTCGTGATTAATGACATTGCATGTTGGCAAAGATTTTAGTAGAATTTTATCATTATTCATCTCGATATTGTACTACAGTATATTAAGCTTCAACAAATAATTAGATCCTATCAAGACTCAAAAAATGAGCACACATATTTTAAGATTGTATCAGCTCAAAAGAGACATCTTGTTAGACGTGTTAAAAGAATAAATTCTCCATTAATTAATTTTCAAAAAAATTAATATATAAGGAATTGAAATATTTCTGATTGATATTTTAAGATTGATAATAATGTATGTGTGTATGTATGTGAAAACTGGTGGATATTCAATGCATGCAGAGAAAGGCTATTGGCTATTGGATAATGTTGTTAATATATTTTGTTGCTTATGTTTCTCATGCATATGTATATGTCGTGTTGTGAACCCAAATCCAGTCAGGGAGTACATGACATATCCGATGTTGACATGTAATATAAATTTACTAACCCTAAGTTTGATTCAATTAAAAGAAATTGATAAAATATAAATGTAACAACGTATCTAACTTATAATTTTTCAATCACATATTTAATTAGATCCACTAAAAATTTGAATTTTAACAAAAACCAAACAGACACTAAATAGAAATTCTAATTTCCAGTTCCCTGTAATTATCTAATTAATTATTTCATTTAATGTTTGGCTGGATTCAAGCTTATAGCCAAAAAAAAAAAAAAAAATCTCTTAAGGATAAACATACAAGTTGTTACACAAAATTATTTTGAGAATTAATGAAAATATATGCATTTATCTCATCCAGTTTATTACTTTATCTCGGATGCATTAGTAATTGAAATAAATTTAAATCTGTTTGTTTGAATTTAAAGAGATGAATAGTTTAATTTTTCATTCGTGTTATTGGACATGCAAGAAAAAAATGGATGATCACATCGGTTAGTCCAACGTGAATGACCAAATATTATTTCAAATTTTGGATGTTGTATGTTTGAACCATACTTTGTTTTCAGATAATAAAACTTTCAATTTCTAAAGTAAATTCAACCATTTCAAATAGAAATATAAAAATAATAAAAGATCATATTAATGATTTAGCTATGAAAGCTATGATTGATTTAATGATCCCATCTTCAAGTAATCACATATCAAATTGGCATCCACATCCATGCTAAAATTTGCTGCAAAAGAATCGGAAATTTACCTTAGATATTTCTGTCGCTAATACCAACGATTAACCAACGACTTTTGAGTTGATCCATTTTCATTATTATTTTAAAAAATAACAATAGTTTACCATTGGAATATACGTATGAAAATATGTGGTGATCCACCGTCAAAATAAATTAAAATTATTTTCCTAGTAAAATCCGTTGCCAAATAGAAAAATAAGTGAAAAATAAATTTGATTTTTTTCCAAAAATTTTCAATGAATAATTCTAATTGTAAATATGGGCAAAAATACCAAAAGAAGCAAGCCGTTGGTAAAATTTTATTCCACCGGTATATTGTTAAAAGTAAAATCTATCAAATTAATAAAAAAACATTTATATGACCAAAAAATTTGAAAAATGAAAAAGAGCCTACATCTTGTTGGACATGCTAAAGAATAAAGCTCGCATTGATTATCGAAATATAAAAAAATCTATAAAAGTTTAAATTATTACCTTTAATAAGTTTCACATTTAAAATGGAACCCTAATCTTAATAATATATACGTGTATGTATGTGAAAATGGGTGGATTTTCAATGCATGATGAAAGGCCTTTGGTATTGGATAATGTTTCTTTGAAAATATTTTCTTACTTATATTCTCGGATTTTCTCATGCATATATTCACCTAGTGCGGTTCATGTGAACCTGGATTGGTTGAGCTGGGCTGGAACTGGGCAGGGACATATGACGAATCAGATGTTGCCACGTAATATAAGTTGACTAAATAGAAGGTCAAATATCCATGTGGCAATTCCTTGTAGTTATCATTTTGTTTAATGTTTGGCTGGATTCGAGTTTTGTAGCTATCATAGAAAATATCTAAGGATGGATAAACATACAAGTTGTTGCAAAAATTTATTTTTAGGATTAATGAAAATACGTATTCATCTCACTCAGCTTTTTACTTTAGTATTTATACATGTTAGTAATTTAAGCCCTGTTTGTCAATCATTATTCGAAAAAAAAATGTTATTTACAGTGAAAACTATCGATAATAGTTTACGTCATATACACATCGTAATTTTTTATTTGATGCATGGGGTAATTTAAAACTAGAAAATTAATATATCAAATTACTATATGTATGCCACATATGGTGACTATCGTTAGTTTTGACTGTGAATAGAATTACTTGTGTGAATATGTGAGTGAAAATGAGTATATAAGGAAAAAGTTTTCAAATAATAATTGTCAAACAAATGCTAAATAAATTTAGAGATGATGACATGAATTTCAAGATATAAGTAATTTAATTTTTTGTATGCGTCAAACACTATAATTTGATGATCACATAGATTAGTCCAACTCAAGCATCCAAATATATTTTCCAATTTACATAATTAAATGTCTGTAAATCCTATTTATTCTTGTATGTTTGAAAAAATTGTTGTATTGCTACTCGGAAGAAGAAACCAAATACTTCGTTACTTTTAGATCATCAGACTTTCAATTCTAAAATAAATTCAATAATCACAAATAGAAAATATAAATATTAAAAGATCATATTAATGATTTAGATATGAAGCTATGATTGAAATAACGAACACTCACATCCTCAAGCATAGTTCGGAATGGCGAGCACTATACCCTTAAAATCTATTGCTAATACATATGGATTATCAATGACTTTTCGACGGTAAAAAAAGTAACGACAAATTTTACTTGCAGAAATACGGTTAAATTTCATAGATGATATGTTGGTAAAAATGAATGAAATATTTCACCAGTAAATTTCGTTGCCAGAAAGAAAACAATAAGTTAAAAATAAGTTTTCCGAAGGATTTCCAACAAATAATTCCCTGTGTAAATATGTGCAAAAGTACCCAAGAAAAATCATGTATATGACAAGAAAAATGTAAAAGAAAATCAAAATATCACAAATGATAAGTAATTTCCCCTCGAAAAGAAATTCATCGGTAATTACCAAAACATTTAGGGGCTGTTCTCTTTGTGTTTCAGTTTTGAGTTTTGAATTCATTTTGTGTTTTGCGTTTTGAGTGTCTGTTTTGAAATTGCTGAAAATGCGTTCTTTTTGTCATTTTAAAAAACTATTTCTCAAAACCTGAAAACGGAAAACGAATTTACTTTGAAATTTTGAAATTTTTNAATATTTTTTCTAAATATGAAAAACACGACATAAATGACATTTAGCAAAACAGATCAATCAATACGATTAAAAGTTTACGTATCATGACAAAACAAGCAGATATTTAAACAAAATATAAAATAAAATGATGGAATCATCTACGACGTCTTGAGTAGTTAGCTCACATGTGTGTAGCAATTTGATCCCTGACCTGTCTCATTTGAACTGTTTGACTAGCATCAAAATGTATGACTTCTTGATCTTGACCTGACTATGTTATTTCTTGAAAAACTATATTTTCGTCTGAATACTCAGCGAACAACTTTTTCTGAATACCTCGACACTCACTTTTTTGCCATCTTCCAACAGTTTTTTCTCTTTCAAAATATCACACAAATTCATAAAAACGTGTTTCTGCATGCGAAAAATCATATTTTGTCGTTTCGACACTTCCGTTTGTTGATGCAATAGTTTCATCTCTACTAGTTGTTTCCATGTCATCCTCTGTAGACCCAAATATGCTAACTCAATTGAGTCGCATAATTTTCGTCACACGATTTCTAACAATCTTAGGTTGTAGTTGAGTT